>CM034351.1:15354365-15365480 GCA_019925275.1 Mytilus edulis
TTGTTAGTCCGTTCTTGTTCCAGTCTTTCGGTTAACTGCAGACATATTATCTGAGTCTCTGAAATCGAATCTCACTTGCTTGTTAATCGGTTGAAACCTGTTACGTTCTTCAATGTTGAATTTGCTTGACTAAAAGATTTACCTTCGATCATGTCTATTGGAAATTATGAGGATTTAATTATTAATCTATGCGTTCCCTTGTGCTGTTACATAATTGTCCCAATTGGCACCTTCAAAATTTAATCATGTTAAATTCCGCCATATTCCATATGTGCCTGTCACAAGTAAAGATCCTGTAGTTCTGAGTTTCTATCCATTTTTTGTTTCGTAAATAGTTTTATGAATTACGCCGTTACTTCGGCCTATTGGTTTACTATATGCATTCATACATGTACAAATTCGTCTTATCATATTCTGCTTGCTTGACAACTTTATTCAATAATAATTGTTTTTGCTATCTTCTTACACTATCAGCCTTCATTCTTATTTTTTCAATGTCAAAACAATTTCTACAATGCCAGTGATTGTTATGATGATACAAGAAAAATTAATAATCACAATATGCTCAAATATATATAATGTCATTTAACTGACATTATAATTTAATAACTTAAACTGACAGTTCTATAAATATAGTTAAATGACATTTACCACCACACATAATTGAGAATGGCGCCAATTGTTTTCTTATTGTGTCCATGATTGACACAATTTCAAAAACAAGAATGACAAATTAATGTCAGTAACACAAACATGCTTATTCAAGTTACCCCATTATATAGATGATTTATAATTTGACATACTGAATTGTCCCTCGTAAGAGGAAATAAGATGTATTGGTTGTTTACGTGATAATTGGGTTCTGTTTCAATTAAGGAAACATCCGTTAATTGTCCAATTTTAATAAATATATCAGTTTAATTGGTCCCTTTGTTTGATGTGTTTGAGACTTTAATTTTTCCATTTGTTAAGGGACTTTCCTCTGAGTTCGTTATTTGTGTGACTATTTTTTTCTTCATATATGATCAATGGTCATATTTGTTCCCCTGTCTATTGTCATTTTTACTGCTTTCTTTAGTTTTATACTAACTATGTAAGGACGAGTTACAAATGAAGGCAACCGTAGTATACCGGTGTTCAAATGCTTAATTTGGAGTATAAACTAAAACCAAGAGAAACACACCCACTATTATAGGAAAGCAAAGGAACACCAGGTACACCGAATTCTAATATCAGGCATACGTCATGTGCACCTGCACGTGTTTTTCCTAACATCAATTGTGAAATTATTATTATTGGTGACTTTATCCAATCAAAATGAACGTTACAAACACTGTTACATTAGTACAGACGTTTGATCTAAACATGTATCTTTAGCGTTTTATACTTGTGGTAGCTTTCCTTTACGCAGCATTTATCAAAGTACACATTGGAATCGTTTAATGAATTATCCACGACAGCTTAATGCCTTGACACTCTTCCCTATTTCCCTATTTCAATTTAAGAGTTGCTAGACTTTTATGATAATGTTCAATGTATTCTAATAATTTTGCACTTAACCTAGAATCCTTATTTGACATTTCCTTATTTTGTACGACACACCATTAATAACTTCCGAAATTGACAAACAACATTTAGTACACATATTGTCGTCTGCAACAGAATGATTAATACTTCTGTTATGAATGTTTCAATACAATTTATAAACAAAGTGAACATAATTGGAGGGGTAAATTCGATGAAACAAAATGTACATCATAAGGGACATAATTTAAAAGGTCATTTAAAATGACATTTCATGATATCCTTGATTGATGTATTGATTTGTGTTAAGGTCATTATCCGCAATATTTTACTTTTTAGTGATGTTTAGCTTTTTGTTGGTTGAAGATACCGGTTCAACTAGTAAAGACAGTAACAACTAGTAAACAGAACATGACATCATTCGAATGAAAGCTTTCAAGAGAAATATTATTTCGTTACTTTTACGCTTCGAAATCAAATAATATCTGATTAAGGTGGTATGGAAGTCAAAACTAAAAAGGATTAGATATTGGATGTGTACAACTTGATAATTTAGTCCTAGTTGCATGTTTTTTATTAGTTGTTAGTGGCTTTTAACTAGTTATCAGTGAACTGCGAGTACTCATAGATTGCACCTTGTGTCTTTTTGTTGTTGGGACGTTCCAGTACCCGGCCACGTCAACATATATTTTCATCAATCTGATAAGATAAGCCTTTTTCTACTGATTTTTATTGTTCGTTCTTATGTTGTCATGTTATCCCATTGCTCCGGGTTGGGATCTCACTAACATGTGTACCCACCATCATCAAAATTCTATATATATATGCCTGTCCCAGGTCAGGAGCCTGTAATTGAGAGGTTGTCGTTTGAATGTGTTACATATATGTTTTTCGTTCATTTTGTGTACATAAATTATATGAAATAGGCCGTTAGTTGTCTTGTTTGAACTGTTTTACCATCTATATAATATCCTGTAATAATAAATCCATGTATTTTAAGCTACATCGTATGCATTTGGGGTTGAAATTGAATGTATAATTATGTTAACGTTGAGTATTTTCTGCATTTGTCATAATTATACAATTATATATTAAACGATTTAGTTTTCTTTTTCACTTTCTTTCATTTTTTTCAAAAAAAGGGGGGGGGGGGGGGTATGTTTTATTTGAGTCAACCATTTTATGTACCTTTTCAACAATATCAATAAAATTAGTTTGCTCAAAATTAAACATTATAAGGTATGGGAACAATCAGCATTAAGAAGTTTTTATTTGATGTCCTCTGTTTGTAATGAAAATTTGAGGCCCCCTCCATTTGAAAAGCATGACAACCACACAACCCCTACCCCTTAGTTAAATTGTCGTTCTATAAAAGACATAAATCAATAAATTTGTTGTCGACTAAATACTTTGTAATAGTGGTTGCTTATTATAATAATCTGATAATTCGAAAGATAATGGAAATTGTCTGCAGTGTTAAAATATTTATTCTGTAATATAAATCTTCTAGATATAGCTTGGATCTGAAAAATCAATGTTCATGAAATAATGAAACAATCTAAAAATATTGCTATAAAACAGTATGACAACAAATGAAGTAACATTAACACTAAATCAATTAAAGTTTACACAGAGAAATGTAGATAACAATACACGACAAGTCAAACACACACACATAAACATATATTCGCTACTGCATTTTCACTTTTTTGAATATCGAGGCTAGAGATTAAAAAAAAAGATAGATGATTTAACGTTAAACGATAAGAATAAAGAAAACCATTATTTACATTTGTTCGGAACTTTGAATTGGATCCAAGATTCAGGGGAGATCCAGATTTTTCGATAGAGGTGAACTATACCAAAAAACGTATTTAAAAACAATTGTTTTGGCGGCCTAATGTTTCAAAACCATATAAATCTAGTATAAAGGGATATAATTATTTTATTTTTCTTTGCGATCGAAGGTTTTCGTATGACCTATACGAATAAACTCATCATACCTGGATTAAATTTTGTATTGACGCCAGACGCGCGTTTCGTCTTCAAACGACTCATCAGTGACGCTGGAATTCCAAAAAGTTAATAAGGACAAATAAAGTACGAAGTTGAAGAGCATTGAGGACCACAATTATGAACTTATTGCAAATATTTTTTTGATAGCTTAATGCTACAAAATCATTTAGATCAGGAAAAAAAGGATATGATAAAAACAAGTGTTGTAGAAGGTGTATGTACGACCACTTCGTCACCATCCCCTCCCTCCTCCAAACTTTGCTACTTGAATGGTGAGCAGTTTCTTTCTTGGACATGGCATCCGTCACTTGCTCTAATTTAGTACAATTTCGATGACGAATTGTATAGTATCATAGAGTTAAATGCCAATTATTTCCAATTCCACCTAAACCAATTTCAATAATAAATTTGATAGTCAATTAATTGAATCAATGTATAATTATTTACAATAGATGTGACACTTATTAACCTGAGTAATTGTTTCTAATGCGTTTCATTATATACAGTGTTCAGTCGTTTGTTGGAATTTATTCATTGTGGATTATTGTCTCTCGTCTGCATTGTGTTTACTTAGGAATTTAAGCTGTTGACAAATACAGAGAACCGTTAAAGGTGAAACAAATTAGGGATTGGTTAATGTTCTTGTCTAATAATTATGCAACTGTTCTTGTCATATTATATATTTGTAAGCCTTGCTTTATGTAAATATTCTTACCAGAATAAACTTACTGCTTGGAATTTGAAATGAACAATGTCTTTTTTTAAGCAAAAGCATCACGAACCTCAGTCCTGCCAGCTGGGAAATATTTACTGTAAATTCAGAAATAATTGCGTGTATTTATTATTTCAAATTTGTCATTTTAAACTAAAATGCGATTTGATTTTTTTGCATTAATGAGACAGATCTTCAAAGTAGGTATACGGTATACCCTCTTTTTCTAAAAATCATCCATGGAGATGTTGACAAGTTGATAGATATGATATCTAAGACATTGGGAAAAAAATATATCTTTAATCTCCTAATTTTTATTTTGTTTTAATTTGAACGGCTCGGGAATCTTGTAGACGAAACGCCAGTCTGACGTACGAAATTGTTATCCTGATATCTGATATTTATCAACGTTAACCTTTATATAGAATTTGCTAGTTTTTTTTTACACGAAGAGAAATGATCCGTCCTTTAAAATAACTTTCACACCACTGAACATAAGGATGAACATAAAACCAACAACAACAGAACGTCTTTAATGGATTGCATGGATTGTTTTATGAAGAATAATTTCTGATGAATATGTTTTATTTTGCAAGCAAAAACTGTGTATTGAAATTGTTATTAAAATTTTTTTTGTTTTTTTTTAATCTTATTTACTTGTTAAATTGGCGCAACTGAATTGTTTTATTTTTGGCGCAGATTCCACCCAAACCTCAACTCCCAATAAAAAGAAAATAACAAGTCATATATAAAATAACAGAGGCGACATACCAAAAATGAAAAATTACATAATTGTGTCTGTCATTCAAGTTCAAGACTAAAACTACATTTGAAGATTGGAAATATTTTCCTTAGATCATGTAGATTATAAAAGTCGTGGTTTTTGAAAGCATATACTCCTAAAAGTATTTGTTCATCGTTGAACATTAAAATGGAAAATTAAATTCATTCATTATGCTCATCATGCTCATAGGGCTACATATATATCAAAGAGATACCTTCACTTTAAAATCATTCTCATTCATTAAATTCATTTGCTTTTCAAAAGAATTTTTGTAGTGTCTCATATTTAATGAAAGTCGTTCCCAATGAGTCAGTCATTCGTCCAAGAAACTGCATTATATTTTAGAATTAAAATGTCATGGCTGTGTAATAATAAAGAACTTGTTAGCTCAGCTCGCCTTCCTTTTTTTTACTAGAATGGGAGCCTTTGTCCTACATTTGCAATAATGTTCTTGTATAATGTTTGCTGCTGTTTTTTTTAAACGTTATGTCGTGATAAGTTCTATGACAGTTGAAACTGAACATAATTAAAACATATTTTAAAACATCAGGTTCGATTGATTTACTACTGCATAATGACTCTCTGAAATATAATTAATTTGTAAAAACTATTTATTAAGCCAGAGGGTCTTACATATATTTTCATTCTTGAACGTGGGGACTTAAAACAAAACGATACATCCTGCGTAAATATAAAATTTCAGTCCTGGTATATATGATGAGTTTATTTTCAATATTTCTTTCCAGTTCCCCACCTATATTTTTTTCATTTAAAAATGTCCTGTACCAAGTCAGGAATATGGCCATTGTTATATTATTGTTCGTTTCTGTGTGTGTTACATTGTAACGTTGCGTCGTTTGTTTTCTCTTATTTTTTAGTGTAAATTCACATTGCGATAAGACGTGTCACGGTACTTGTTTATCCCAAATTCATGTATTTGGTTTTGATATTATATATGTTATTCTCGTGGGATTTTGTCTGATGATTGGTCCGTTTCTGTGTGTGTTACATTTTAGTGTTGTGTCGTTGTTCTCCTCTTATATTTAATGCATTTCCCTCAGTTTGAGTTTGTTAACCCGATTTTGCTTTTTGTCCATGGATGTATGAGTTTTGAACAGCGGTATACTACTGTTGCCTTTATCTATATACAAGTATTAACACAAATATTCAATATGGCATTCAATACACAGAATACAATTTAAAATGCATGTGCCGTTCTTTAAAAAATTATATGAGATACTATTATATACAATATTGGAATCATACAAAATGATTTGTAAGGCATATTTTCTTTAAATAATCTATAAAAAAAACTCTAAAATTAAGACCTCACTATTCACCACATAAACTCTCAGATATTGGCTTCTAATTCTGAAAATGGTCACTACAATGTTTAATCATTACTTCATAAAGCTACACATTTGATTTGATTTTCTTGTATGATGTAAAAAAAATCCTGACAATGAACAGTTAATTGAAAGTAAGATCAGAATATTTGCCACTTATGAAAATAGCAGACGCTACAAATCCAAGACTTTAAAAACATTGGGATTGATGTATTTGTTTTGAAGGACGTTTTAATGCATATTTTAATCTAACTATTTTAGTTTATTGTATTTTCAAAACATTTCGCACATTAAGTTTAAAAAGAAAATATATCCAACAAGCAATAACTTTTTGATAAAAAGTATTGCTGCTTGTTTGTGAAGTCTTGATGAAATTGGCGTCGCGCGTTCTGCTTCGCCTGTTTGTTTATGTTATTGTTCCGTTCACCATACGACCTTCTTAGCATGTAATCATATTTACCCAGAAGCATGTAAATGGATGCCAGAAAAAAACCTTGATTGTGTTTAGATACATCGCAATATTTTGTTCGACTTTAAATTGAAACGAAACTGATATGTCAATTACTAGTATTAGCTTATCGTTGTAGACTACCAGCACAAATAAGATGACAAACATCAATTAAATCGGATTTCTGTAGGAACAGAAAACACCTGAGTTATACAGTATATTGTTTTTAATGAAATGGCCTCGATGGTTTTAGTAGTGGAATTAATGTATCATCGAAGTCGGTAGTTCTCTAAGGAACTGCAAGACTCCCAATAAGAATTATGATGACTCCATTTCATACAGGCAAACGAGAGTTTTATTTGTGTTTTTATTTACATCTACCGCGCCAAAAAATAAATATCCTGTTTGTAAAAATTTATATATCGTACATGCTGTTGGAAGAAGTAGTAGTTTTCATTCTGTGTTCAGGCATGCCTTTTGATTTCAGTTCTAATCAGACCAGACAATTCATTTTCAAAATCATTATCTCACCTTCCCCATCCCACAATATAATATTATTATGGTCCTCCCCTAATTTTGTATTCAATTCAGTATGTAGAATAACTTATAAAAAAAGTACTGGGTGGCTACTTAATGCCCAGTGGCGAATATTTAGTGCATTTCAAGACAAAAAAAACAAAATAATGATCAATACATTGTGGAGGTTATCTAAGATAGGGTTGTCTGGGAAGGCCGGTTGGAATGTGGATTGTCATGCGACAAAATTAGGGTATATTAGAAAGGGACATATATTTGCCAGAGCCATATACGGACCATCAGTGAGTTGCATTGATTTTAAACATGGTATGAGCGATTACAATTGACTGCGTATTTGTTCATTCTGCACTGCCCAACGTCCATGAAGTCAAAGAGGCTTTACTGACGGAAGTATGTATGTACTTGAAATGTATATTGTTAAATATGTTTTTTTGACGTGTTTATTTAATTATGTCATAAGTACCTAATGGATCATTCTTATATTATGTACTTACTATTTAAGCAGAATTATTGCAGTAAAAATAAAATATTGTGATTAGAGTTTGACTAATATCCAATCCTTAATTCGCAATATTATAATATTGTACTTTAATGCATTTAAAATCTACGGAAAACTATTATAACTGAAGGTATAAGGAATTATGATAACTAATCAATCCTTCCTTGTCAAACACAGATTTGATAAATCCAATAACGAGTGCTGCTAGTGGATAACAGCTGTAAAACATGTCTATAGATAGAGTATTAAACAATACTAGCTAGCATCTACAGGAGTTAGCATTGTTTAGAATGTATCTCGATAGTGTTGGATCATAGCATTAATTGATCGAGAGATATCCGTAAATACATTGAAAGGCTGTTAATGATATAAGGACGATATCAATAAGATAATATAACGTTAAGCGATCGGATATTAAATTTATTATATGTCACTATTTTGACAAATGAACCTCAATAATGTATGAGCTTAGATCTTCTATATAAATGTAACAAGATACTGATGTCAACAAATTTGATTGAAAACGTCAGAAGAAACGAACATTGTGATATCGTTTTGCGTTCACATTTCTCGAATATTCGAGATAATGAGTGTATTTAGCAAATAAAAAAGCTAATACAAACAATTCAGATATACACATATTGGAATACAAATTATTTTAATAGAACAAAGAGTGAACATTTCGGCATACACTTATAAGGTAAGGAATTGTTTAAAGTTTCAATTGGATATGCAAAATTCAAAAACAGAATTGTTTGTGCCGATCATGCAGGTGTGTTTATATTTAGCGTAATTAAATTTTTTCATATTCTATTTTGCCTAATTTATAGGGAGAGTAAAGGTGACGACAATGTTTACATGACCTTACATGTATATCGATAATAATATAAAGTTAACAGTCGAGTTGAAAATAATGTCAAAACGACATGACCATTTGTGAGATGACAATCTCATCACACAGAAATAATGGCAAATAGTTCAGAAAATGAGACTTTTAACAACAGTTATATTTTCTCTGATTATATTCAAAATTTTAGACCACAAGGAAAAGAGGATCAGGAAAAGTATATCCTCCCTCTGTTTCTTCTAGTTGGAACATTTTCTAATGTAAGTACTCTGATTATATTTTGCAAGGGAAAGCAAACGCGAATATCAGTTAGTATTTACGTGAGTGCTTATTGCATTGGAAACCTCACAACATTGTTTTTTCTGTATGGCATGCATCTCCTGACAACTGTTAGTGCTTTTCCTGAATTGTCAAACTTAAATAGCTCCGTTTGCTCAATACTAACTTTTATACATAAAATGGTTCAGTATAGCTCAGTTTGGTTTGTAGTTGGAATGACAATAGACAGATACATATCAGTGTGTCATCCGTCAAGTGCTTTAACAATGTGTACAGTCTTCATGGCGAAAGTCGCAGTGGGTATAATTGTGATCGGCTTAGTAGTGACCAGTGTACACGCTATGTGGGTTTATGATATAAATCACAAAACTGGTGTCTGTGACATGTTTACACCAGAAAACAACCTTCAAATCGTACATCTAAAAATTTGGAACATTCTGTCAGCAGCAGCATATGTTTACTTTCCTCTCATCATTTTACTGATTCTCAACACACTACTAACATGTGGATTATGCTTTCAACATAGTTCGTCATCAACATCTACACAGGACAACGGTTCTACAGAATATACCAATGCTGTCGTAGCAATATCTATGCTGTATTTTGCTTTAGTTTTACCCATCACACTGTACAATGTTGTAATGATATCATCTGGGATACGAATGACGGCTGACATGTACAATACATTGGTGATATTTGATCATGTGCAAAGCATAAACTTAGTAAATGTTTTCTTTGTATGTGTGCTATTCTCACGTTCGTTTCGACAAGAAATTCATTGTATATATAGACTAATTAGAGAGAAACGTAAGCAAACGGTGGAAATGAATAGATTAACAAATAAAGCCTTAACTACCAATGAAACTACCACTACCACTACTACGAACGAGGAGGATACCTTGATATAAAATAGTTATCAAAGGTATCAGGATTATAACCCGGGGAATCTTTTTACCCACTGGAACACATGAGATTACTTTTATAACAAAGAAAACCGGAGGATCAATTTTAATAAAATGATGGAATTATTATTTGTATTGAATACTGCAAATAATTTTGTGATAAAAAATTTGATAGGTATTTTCTTTTCAATTGCTATTTAGTAATGTTTAATCATAAACGGTCTTCGATATTAAACGCACACGACTTCATCTAAATTCTTATTGATTTTTTGAAAGAATAGTATAAAAGCACAACATAGAAATACACACTATAAAATATCAATTGGACGACTTAACTCAATCAAAATTCGCAAATTAACACACCATGAACGAATAAATTTGATCTGCGAAACCTGAATGCACATACATAGATGATACAAATTATGAGGGATAAATTATTAAGGTCAGAAGTAAATAAGCAGGTATAAACAAAGTTATAGTATGATACCACTGTGAAATGTTAAACCATTTTTAGAAAATCATCACTTTTAAAAAAAACCTGCGTCATTATATTCACAGGTAAATGAAAATAATTTTGTTATACTTTCGTTCTGTGTGTATAAAATCTTCCGTTAAGGAATACAAAACCATTTCTTAAATATCAATACCAATAATCTAACACTTGGTACATACGGGGTTAATATCAACAATAAAACTATACAATAAGTGCCAGATAAAACTTCCTGTACAGGTGCAAGACAAGTATTTAAGGAGAAAAGAAATAATTTTGAGGTTTTGAAATGTAGAATTACGATTGAATGATTAATTATTGGTGTTTTAACACCACTTTTTAGCGCAACTTTTTGGGCTATTTCATGGTGTCCAATTTTTATTGGTAGTAGAAGTCAGATTGACCTGAGAAAACCGCCGACTTCGATAGAAAAACTGACAATCCTAGTATTTAATATTGGAGTCGAGTGCACCCGACAAATGTTAGTCTAATGAAATTTCTTTTTATATATTTGTGTTATACACTTTTAATAAACTATGATATACAATTAAAAGATTATTTTTAAACTTGCAGCATTCGAATCGGTATATAAAGCAGGTGAAAGATAACAACGGGACATTCAAACTGAGGAATCCGAAACTGACAACACCATGGCTAAACATAGAAAAAGACAATATGACAATAAACAAAAACATAAAATAATACTGCAAAAAACTTAACAACACAAAACC
>CM034351.1:15365580-15590126 GCA_019925275.1 Mytilus edulis
CCAACATTACGATATTTGTTTCAAACCTGTAATAACTGTACAATATGTCAAAACGTTACATGTTCAGCCTAACCCAAAATTAGATAATACATAGAAAATGTGTTATGGTTTCATAAAATGCAATCGTTTTGCTTTTGAAATTTAGGAAGCAGTTGATGAAGGAATAGATACAATGATAACAAAAAACACAGAGATACCTAATATGCAAATTATCGTATGCAACACTGATGAAATATCAATAGCAGGTCAATTTTGTTTGTGTTAAATGTCTGTATCAGATCTAAATGGTTGATTTTGTTTGATTGCGTTTTTTGTATTTCATATCACTAGGGAGAAGGCATATATTATTTACACAATTACAAAACGAAATTAATACGTCCACATACAAAACTGTTCAATTAAATGAGAAATAAACTACGTTACAACATTCCTGGGTCATGTATAATCCTCGTAAGTTGTTCTTAAAACGTACGTAGATTAAAATTGACACTTCCTAAATTTTATGGACACCATCACGAATTGGGGAATCCATACGATGTGTCTTTGACCAAACTAGCTAAGGACATTTTTACCACATGGTAGATTGTGGTTTGCCATTATGTCGTCTAATCTTTTAATAACTAAACGTGACTTATTCCCGATTGTGACTGTTTTGCTGAGTGTGAATTCGCATTACGATAAGACGTGTTACGGTACTTGTCTATCCCAAATTCATGTATTTAGTTTAATTGTTTAATGTTATATTTGTAATTCTCATCGGATTTTGTCAAATGTGTTGACGTCTTACTTCGGGTAAAATATATCTAAGGATAGTGGACATCATTTTTGTAATCTTTACGAAATAAATCGTTCAATCATAGCTATAAGAAGATCTTTCATGTATCTTTAAAAAAAAAACTCAAAATTAATATAAAGATAGATAGCTGTCGGCCTTACAGATTTCCTCTCAAAGTAATCCTTCATTATGTTTTCACCGAATGCATTTATTGTATTCCTCCGCAGCTGCAAATAATATATCACTTTGTAACGTCGTGTAAACGTGGATGATTGAATGTGCAATTCTCATTCCTATAGTTGTTGCTATACATTACAACATTATTATTTTATCATAAGAAATTATTTTGTAACATGGTTAGTCTAGATTTTCATTTCTTTTAATTTCATCTTGTCTTATACAGATTAGTCTGAAAGGAGCCGTCTAAGCAGATAGATTTATGAATAGAAATCAGATAACCAATTCACATATAATGTGTGAAGTCGTTTTGTATTATCGCAGTCTTCCCTTTAGGGTATTTCACGAGACATTAATAACTCTCATACAATCGAATGTCATTGGAACAGCATTCTTAGCTGATCACACGTGAAAATTTCCAATTAGCCAGTGGTAAATTTCAAGACGATGATATTTTTTTTTATAAATAAGTATAAAATTGAGAATGAAAATGGGGAATGTGCCAAAGAGACAACAACCCGAACATAGAAAAAAACAACAGCAGAGGGTCACCAACAGGTCTTCAATGTAGCGAGAAATTCCCGCACCCGGAGGCGTCCTTCAACAGATGTCAGAAGAATATTTGTAAGAATGAAAATCGTGTTGTTAAATTTTAAATCTGTTACAGATTAAGAATGACAAACAGAAAATACGACAATACAATAGAGTTTACGATTACGATCTGAATTGATACACTAATCAATTAAACATATAACGGAATTAAATGCATTATAAAGAAAATCGAAACAGACCAATCTATCACATCAAACTTCGAAAAATGTTCTACACTAGAAACTACGTAGGAAAACATTATAAACTATGTCTCTTTCAACATGTTCATCAAAACGGTGCATATAATGACGTAGTTGTGACGTCCTTGAATAAATAATTATGATTTTTATTGATAATTACCGTTTATATGTCATTTTTAAATGCATGTCCACACATACTGTGCCAGTTTGGAATAGTTGTCAAACATTTTATTTTTTTGGGCCAAAACTTGACCTTAAAGCCTCTACTTTGTTGTAAATAACCAAATGTATTAATACTGCAGTAGTATGAACAATGGTTAGTCTCTTTTATCAATCAATGATCGTGTAATACATGTTACATTTGACAATATTGTAGTCCAAAATCTTTGTCACACCAAATATGCAACACACTGATAATATAATTTAATTTCAGCCATTGCAGTGGCTTCATCTGTACAATTGTACATATGCGGCAAATGATAGCTTTACTGTCTTTCCTATTTTGTAGACTTTTATAACTGTTTTACATCGACTAATAAATTGTAATTACCCTTTGGTATACTTTGCCTTATTGTCTATGTTTGTTTATTTCTCTTATGAATTGGCCGTTTCAGAATCTAAAGGACTATGGGTAATTTCATTGTTCGTACCCCAAAATGAAAATAACGTTATGTCATTGGTTGAATTTCCATTGTTTAGAACGTTTTTAACCAATCACGACGTTTTGGTGTACACTTTTTAAAATATTACCTAGAATGCATTAGATTCTGAAAAGGCGAATTACGTATCCGGTTTATTTTGAAGGACTATAAATGTTGACAATAAAGAAGACAAAAACAAGTGTGAAATCATTTGGTTTGACAAGGTCATAAATTTCCACGTTAATTGGTTTCTCTCGAAACGAATAATAAGAACCAAAAGACAAAATCTCACCACTAAGTGACCGGTTTTAGTGATAAATAAACGACCGTCAGGATTTGGTGTCAATTACCAAGTTAGATATTTCATCTGAGTTGGGAAATCTAAAAATTAGCATGATAAATGTGATGATACCATATGGTATTCAACGGATTAAGTTGTATAACAAACGTGAGATGTCGTAGTCACAAGAATATATAGAGGACAAAAGCATTCTTTACAGTATATTCATGCCCTGTTAGTGAACAAATGTATTTAAACCTTCCAATTGAATGCCAGGTTGTGTTTTCCTTCAGAAAAATATTCTTTGAGAAAAATTCAAAATATAAAAAAACTATTTGATATCCAGAAAACATTTGCTTGTTTTGTGTTGTTTTTCTCTTTCCTTTGGTAATGGTATTGACAGTTTTCAGTAGAGTTGTGAATGATTTTGTACCTTTCGTTGATTTTGTCCTTTTTCATATAATTCTCTTGCAAATTTTTAAACCACTGAATATTAAACTACCATGAATTTTAGGGTAAGAAGACAAACATTACGATTATAGCAAAATGTAAAAGTATGAGATCAGGTGGTAGACAAGGTCAAAATTTCCCACTATGCAGACGTCAGCTGTTATTCGATCTCAACGAAAAATAAGATCCAAAAGACAAAACATGATCACATAATGACCGGTAATGACGTTACGACCATCAGGATTTGTAGCCAATAACCAAGTTAGATATGTTTGCTGAGTTGGAAAATCTAAAATTACCTTTGAGGAATGTGATAATACTATTTGGCAGTCAACCGATCCAGTTGTTTTACGAACTCGATATATCGTTGTCACATGAATTTGATTTTTAAGCATATAAATAAAGGCAACAGTAGTATACCGCTGTTCAAACTCATAAATCCATGGACAAAAACAGTGTGTTGCATATTTGGTATGACAATGTCCTGTAGTTACCATTTTTTTAGATCATCTAATTTAATTTCAGTTCGTGTTTTCCTCTTTATGAAATCGTCTTTCATTTTTCGTTGAGGAAAAGTTTCAAATTAAAAAAAAATGATATCCAGAAAATGTTTGCAAGTTTTGCGTCGTTTCTTTTTCTTTTTATGCATTATTAACTATTTTAATTATAGTTTTTAATGGTTTTGTCCCTTTCATAGAGATTGTTTTTTCTGATATATTCCTCATTTGAATATCCCATCCACTGCAGATTGAATGACCATGAATTTTATGATAAGAAGACACGCCTGATGATGAAAGCAAAATGTAAAAGTAAGAGATCAGGTGGTTGACAAGGTCATAATGTCCCACTGTGAATACGCTAACTGCCAATCTCAACGAATTAGTGAGTTGGTATTACGTTTAAGAAAACTTTGAAAATCTGCTTTTTAAGTTATTGGAACTGATTTGTATTTGCTAAAAATTAATTCTTCGAGTTAAAACTGTTTTTGAATTGTTACTGTTTTTAAAAACCCATATACGTAAAATATTAAGATAAAAGAAATATTAACAGAAATATACAAATGTACACAAAGGAGACGGAGAGGTTTGTTTGCGTAAGTTTAAAACAAGTAATTGGAAAAAGCTAGCTAAAATATTCCTTTTCAAAATTCTAGTCTAAAAGATCGGTGACCGAATCTATGTATTCATAAATGAATTACGGTTGATTTCAATGCATGCAATGCAATTAAAATAAAATGAATAAATATGAATTTCAAAAGAGATCTTGTTATTTTAGTATACACACTCACCATGCAACATTGCATTTTTTTCTTCAAAATGATAAACTAGAGTTTTTGCTTTTCTTTGTAGCAATAATTATGTATTCACATACAACCAAATTGAGGTAGCTTTTAGTTTGATGAAATGTATAACTAAATTATCTGCGTTCTTTATAAAATATTAAACCGTGTAACCTTGCAAATTTTACTTACTTATTTGATTTTATTTGAATATCAAAAGGTCAATAAGTGTCAATCAACTTGAAGACATATTCTACATGATTATTTGTAGGTACAAAATGTCCGACATGATTCGTACTTAACGTGTTTTTCTTAAGGTATCATTTTGTTATATCCATACTCATTTTCATTTAAATGATGCATTGATTGCGACAATTCCCTATACAAGATCACAATTAAATAAAATGCCACCACCTGACATACAAATGGTCTGCAACAGTATATAACTACGAATAATCTTTCAAATTCGTTGTAAAGCTTTACGTTTTTTGTTTAAACGTCGGAAATCGTCTCCTGTAGAAAGGTTTAACTTAATGGCTGTCTTATTCTAATGTAAATTAGACTAACCAAACCTGAAATGTTTCGGTTTTTCTATGATGGTCCATTATAACAAAATTAAAGCCCCATTAATTATTATTTAATCTTCGTTTGATGTCATCATCATCGTTGTAATCGAAACCGGAAATAAATATTACCATCCCAAAATAAAGTTACTAGATTCCTTCGGAAGAGGACCATATAATTATATTAAGTCAGTTTCCGAGCAAAAGTGATAGTTTAGATCATATCATTAAGACCAAACGAACATAATTTAACAAAATGATAAAAATAACGAGAATAAAGACGTACATCACGTTCCTTCTACAAGTATTGACTTCTATATGTGGAGACTGATCCTCAAGATCGCATCTAGTATGACATTTGGATATTTTGTTCAATTTTCTTAACAACTTACATGTTAACATTGCCTTTAAAATAACATGAAACGAGTAACTAATGTAAAACAATGTTTATTCAATCATTGAATCAATGCATGCATGTATCATGAACATAGTCTTCAATGTTTTCGATTGTATCATTTTCTAAGTATCTATCCATACCGTATCATCGTCCATAAATATTCCACTTGTTGTTCTGGAAATATGGCAGCTTATTAATGGTCGTGTTTTAAAACCGAAGTTTATCGAGTGTTTATTTTGTAAACAATCAATAAAGAACCATGAACATTCAGGAAAGCATGTGTTTAATATGAACAATAAGATATATACAGGTTTTTTGGCTGACGGATCGATGTTTACGTTTGTTAACTGTCTCTACCGATTTGTTTTTTCTCTTCGAACTTGTGTATTGCGAAATCCGGATTTATACGAAAAGGGTCACGCAGAAACACTAAACGAAAGCGTTGAAATTGCCATGTTCTGTCTTGTGTAACTTCTAATAGAATCCAATTTTATCAACGGCCTTTTTTGTTTAAAAGTATCGACACGTTTGAACATTTTAACGTTGAGTAGAATTTCAGATTTGTTCATATACTTTATATTTTCTAATTGTAAATGCAATGTTGTTCACATATTTCACTTAAAGTCAGTCAAGTATTATTGGTGTGACCAGACTTCGCACCAACATTTGTTTATGTTATTAAGGTTGATGACTACTGAACAGTTTTGAAACAAACGGTGATATCGGACAAATAGAAATTTATGAATTGACCAAGGTATATAACTCTGAAATTTGTTTTAAAAGCTTAGCCTTACTTATCTTTTCATTACTTATTATGTGAAGACATGTTAACAACATTATGTCTAAAGTAAATGACCTTTGTAAATTGTTGACGAAAATCTATGACTGTGAGAAAAAAAAATAATGCTGTGATTTTATCATCCTCGAAACATGAAGGACTTAATAAGGGCAACATTTGATAGAACAATAAGAGCGGTATGTTAAAAATCATAAGTTAAAGTACGTTATTGATGCATGTTTAACATGGACCTCAATTCTCTATCATATACGTCTATTTCGTCTGCAAACATATTATTTACAAGCTATGAGATGTGCACAAATGCTCGTTGACAATATATTATTGTTTGAATCGTTGTGAGTGTTTGTGTGTGAATGTACTATCTCCTTTATTTGAGGCATGTGTTGTAAATGACACAACTTATTTACCTTCTATTTTTGTGGGCGTTGTGGGTTTACTGTTGATTTTGTTTTTATTTTGTATATACAAAAGTAAGATGTGACATTATTGTCAACGAGACAACTTTCGACAACAGAAATTAATAACTATAGATACCTTCATCATTGTTCATTTATAAGCAAGCTCACACCGCATTGTCAAATATGTTTTTGTTCTTTTTATCTTTTGTAGTAAATGGCATGAATATACTCATTTGATATTTTATGTCATTTGGTTATACAAGAATTTATACCGGGGATTCAATCCCTCTGCCGTTTTTGATCGTGTAAAGTCATAACGGGTAAACAGCAAGTATACACATTATTATGCAAAATCAATGAACAAAAATTAAACCCAAATAAACTATGCAAATGTCTGTAAATAGTATGTGTTATTAGAGCCATGACTATTGGCATGTCTTAACGAGATGACCAATAACTGTCATGAACAAAAGCAATAAGCTAAGGAAGGTCAAGAGGAAAATCAAATTGGTGAAACCAAGATAAGACCAGATGAAAAATTTAATACCGAAAAAAAAAAACTTTAATCTCATAACCGCATAATGTTATCAGTTCTAAGGATTCTGTCCATTCCAGTATCTGTTAGCATCACGTTATCATTCCCATATACAATCAGATAACGGCCTCAGTCTGTGTAATTGGTAATCTTGTTACAAAATTATATTAAAAGGCGATACTTTTACTTAACATAACGTGGTAACACCAATAACAATAGATAAGATCATGAAATCAAGGACAGGCAAGAATAAAAAGAAAATATACGAAACGAAAGACAAGAATAAAAGAAAATAAATTCTAAACATCTGTATACAAGTGATGCATAATTGTAGCAAAACTACATTGCATGAACTTACGAAGATCAAACAGGAAACTGGCTCGGACGTCGCCCAGTATAAAAAGGTCCGAAACAGACGTCACCATGGACACGGTGTCGTCTGATACGGCAGGTGTCCCCTCATCACCAGACATGACAAATATCTCATACACGACTCATTCAGATCATCGTCCTACTGACAATAACAATATTACACATATACAGCCATGTTCAGTTCTCCTTAAAGACATTTTGGTGTTTGATGACACAGTACAACACTGTCGCATTTCAAAATGTGAGACCAAAGGCTGCAAAACTTGTGCTATTTTAATTACAGATGCTGAATTCACTAGCAATTTGACCAAGAAGTCATATTTTACCAGAAGTTACGATGATCTGAATTGTAAATCGATAAATGTCGTCTACGGATTAGAGTGCAACCTTTGCGGATTGGTATACGTCGGTGAAACGAAAGGAAGGCTTAACAAACGTATGTGCGGTCATAGATCAGACATTAACCTTAATGCTAACGACATTCTATACCAGCATTTCAATCAGCCCGATCATTCCATCGTTTCTATGACAGTTCGCATTATCGAAAAGATATACCATAGCTCTAACAATCCTAATCTTTCAACGACTCTCCGTAGACAAAAAGAAGACTACTGGATTAGACAATTGGGAACTGCAACACCTTATGGCTGCAATGACAAAATTGATGGTAAAGGTATTATATCTAGTCCTTCGTGTAACTCGGTGAATGTGATGAATATTTTCAACTCGACTCCTCGACGTAGACGCAGTCATGGTCATCGTCATTATACATCACCTTCTCTGCATGATGTCTCTATTAATGACTTGCTGCCATTCATACAAAAGCCGTTAGGTATTCATCACATTCGCACGAAACTTTATTCATTACCCCTTTCAAAACTTCATTCTCTGTTCAATTTATGTTTGGAATCCACTGTTACAAACCCTCATTCAAACCAATACAAACTTGAAGCTATAATTTCGGATATTGCAAGTCACAGACTTTTCAAGCCAGTTCGCATTGGAAAAGATGAAAAAGAGAAAAGATTTTTTCTTAATCTTTCCTTTGCCAACAAAGGTCTCGATGGCGTCAACCTAGGCAATATCCTTCATCATAAATTAGTACAATCGAAAATACCTCCTTATTTCAAAGACCAGTCTGTACCAATAATTTCTTATACCTATACCAAACCTATTGCAACTAAAATTTTCAATTACAAACGCGTTTTGCAGGATCTCGATATTGACGACTTCAAGTCTAAACCTCCTGATTGCACTTGTGCTAGTTCCAAATTCACATATAATCCTGCTGGCCACGTTATTACAGGTGACCTTAACATTGTTAATAACACTTCTCTACGAAATGTGTTATCGAAAGGTCCCAAATATCGTGAGCCTAAATCCATCAATTGGAAATACAACTTTAAAATTTTGATGGATTCAGTCGAGGATTATGCCAGGCAATGGGCTAAGCGCGAGAAGGAAGACGTAGACACTCTTTCCGAATGGATTAAGGCAGTGAGGTCGTTGATACAAATCAGAATTAAGAAACTGAATGGGTCCATCAATGCCCATGCTACGTCAATCTTTAAAGACCCAAATGTTGCAAAACACCTATTCGACCTCCATGACAAATATGTTGTTGTCCCCGCAGATAAAGCCCCAAATAACATCGTTTTTGTGTGTAAAAGTCACTACATCAACTGCTTGATAAACGAATTAGGTATTGACAATTCACTTGGAAACTCAACATATACCCTCACGACACTTACCAAAGAGGAAATCCTGGATAATCATAGGTCTGTTCTATGTTCCTTTGGAATTTCAACCAAAGATGAAGAACTGGATCTTCCATCACTGTATTGGATACCTAAACTACATAAGTGTCCTTACAAACAACGGTATATTGCTGGGTCTTCCAAGTGCTCCACGAAACCTCTTTCTAAATTATTAACATCTATTTTATCAGCAATCAAAGACGGGCTTCAAAGTTATTGTGAAACTGCCTATTCTAGAGGTGGCGTGAATCAGATGTGGATACCTAAAAATTCAAAAGATCTTTTAGAGTACATACAATCTAACTCTCTTTCATCTTGTAACAGTATTAAAACATTTGACTTTTCTACTCTGTACACAAGTATTCCACATTCCAAACTAAAAGACAAATTGAAAGAGTTGGTATTACTTTGCTTCATAAAAAAGAATGGCCAACGTAGATACAAGTATCTTGTCTTAGGGAGGGATAAATCCTACTTTGTAAAGAATCACTCTGATTCAAACAAAAAATTCTCTGAAACTGATATTATCAAGATGCTTGATTTCTTGATTGACAACATATTTGTTACGTTCGGAGGACGTGTTTTTCAACAGACTGTCGGCATTCCAATGGGAACAAACTGTGCCCCTCTACTCGCCGACTTGTTTCTTTATTATTATGAGGCTGACTTCATGCAGGAACTTCTTAGGAAGAAAGACAAGAAGTTAGCAATATCCTTTAACTCTACTTTCCGCTATATAGATGATGTTCTTTCACTAAACAATTCAAAATTTGGTGACTATGTGGAACGCATCTATCCAATCGAACTAGAGATAAAGGATACTACAGATACAATTAAGTCGGCTTCATATCTTGACTTACATCTAGAAATTGACAATGAGGGTCGGTTGAAAACAAAACTTTACGACAAAAGAGATGATTTCAGCTTTCCAATTGTGAACTTTCCATTTCTAAGTAGCAACATTCCAGCAGCACCTGCATACGGGGTATATATCTCCCAATTGATACGATATTCCCGTGCTTGCATTTCCTATCATGATTTTCTTGATAGAGGTTTGCTGCTCACAAGGAAGCTATTAAACCAAGAGTTCCAAATAGTGAAGTTGAAATCATCCCTTCGTAAATTTTACGGACGCCATCACGAGTTGGTTGACCGTTATGGAATAACCGTTTCACAAATGATATCGGATATGTTCCTTACGTCGTAACTACAATCCCCTTCCCTTTCATGAATATGACCTACCGAATTAGACTATTTACCGGATTTGTAATCACATAAGCAACACGACGGGTGCCACATGTGGAGCAGGATCTGCTTACCCTTCCGGAGCACCTGAGATCACCCCTAGTTTTTGGTGGGGTTCGTGTTGTTTATTCTTTAGTTTTCTATGTTGTGTCGTGTGTACTATTGTTTTTCTGTTTGTCTTTTTCATTTTTAGCCATGGAGTTGTCAGTTTGTTTTAGATTTATGAGTTTTGACTGTCCCTTTGGTATCTTTCGTCCCTCTTTTTGTAGTTGTCAAAGTTAACTGACCTATTAATGATAAATAAAAACTATCGAGTTGAACGACAATATTTTTATTTTCATGTGCATATATTTATTTGAGTTATTTCGGTGAATGGTATTTTCGTTTTTATTGAAATTGCTTGCATAGAAAAGTCCACAATGTATGATATGCAGTAAAGAAATGCTCCTATAATGATAGGCACTATGGTCGATCGACATTATTCATGAACAAATCATACACTAAACAGAACGTTGGTCCTGTAAAAGACATTAGTGTCATGCACAAAGTGTTATAAAATAAAATGAAAAAGCCTAAACAAAGGAGCTGAAAGATATTACAACGCTCATTTACAAAAAAGATATACCCTGAAGATTCTATTGATAAGCATTACAGTTTTAGATGTTGTCGAACTAAGTTTGATTGAATATAGTTTTGCCTTTACAAACCAATATGTATTTCATTCACGTTCGAAAAAAAACATTATACATCACAAATTGTGTTTCCGTTCCTGCCGAGTCAATATAGAATAAATAATAGGAAGAACGCATGCAGTTGTGCAATGAATTAACGGCTGCTGTTTTCCTGTTGACGGATAAAAGAACTAGGTTTCATAACAAAACCATAGCTTTCTAGGATTATGTTTCATTTTTAAAGAGATTGCAAAAAATGTAAAGCTAAAACTGTTGGCTTAGCCTGCTAGAAAAATTTCTGAATATAATAATTCTTATATTTTGTATTTACAGGTGAACGCGCTATGGAAAGTGCACTTTACAATATTGATAACGTGTCTCAGATACATAATCATTAAAAATTTAAAGCACAGCGAGGGGAATTTGAAAAAGCACTAAAAAAAAGAAGCGGGATATTAAGTAAACGCTGCTCTTAACTTAAAGCGAGTTAAAAGCAAAAAATAAGATATAACAGTCTTCAAATATGTGATTGGTTTTACGCGCAATTTATTCTACATAAAGATTCATTAGGGTCGTTTAAACCTATTTTAACATTTGAAATCTGAGTAAAATGTGGATGTTTGAGAACATGTATTTTGATATACCTGACGAGTCATACAAGTGGAGTATGATCGTGTCACTCTTCAACAACACGTGAGATTATCCCAAAATGTTAGGGGTTCAAATAAGTCACTCTTTAGTTTAAGAAGTAGTATTGTGTGGCCTTGTTAACTGTTTCGGCCGCTAATGTGTCCTCAGTTTATTTTTATCTGAAAGGTTTTGCATATTCATTTTGTGTCTACAACGTCGCGCGTAAACCGACAGCGATATACGAAAAAGTAATCAAATTAGCCTTAAACATAATAAATAATTATTGTATTCATGACATTTATTTAAAAAAATCACATTATTACTACCAGTGCAAACGGACTTTCTGGCGTTTGTCAAAATGATTGAATTCGACAAATATCTGTTTGACATTTGATTGGTATATTATATTAACAAGCCGACATTTTTCATTATCTCCGGTTACTGTCCATAAAAGATTAACAGTAAACAGTGGTATAAACAAAACCGTTTCATCCCGTTCTGTCATAATTTCATCCTAGAACAAAAGTATTTATGACAAGCAGACGACCTTGATGGTTTATCACACTACATATTGATAGATAAATCACTGACAGCTAATGACATTTTATTATTTACAACTCGCCTAATAAATCACTACACTACAACGAGCAAACCGTTCTAAAGACATTCATTGAATATTCTAATGACAATTATATCCATTGCTTTTTGTCTTCTGTTTTGTTAGTGTTCATTATATATTTTTTTTCTAAACAGGTGTTTTATATGTAAAACCTAATTTGACACATTTAGCTATTCGGACCAAACAAGAGATTTCCGTCCACATATATGAATAATGGTAGCACAATACAAATACGTGTTTACTTTCAATCTCCAACCTCTAAAATGCTGTTACTTTCTTAAGTAAATTAATAAAATAGGTATATATGGATAAATAAAAGATTAATCTTTTAAATGAATGCAATATTTTTGCTATGCAACCATTACATGCATTATGCAAGCAATTATTATGCAATTAATGGCAAAAAATCACTTTAATGACTTCAGCTCTATCATCTATCATCTATATAACTGTAAACGAATTGTTTTACGAAATATTAATCAAAACAACAGGAGCTACAAAACATATCACTATCATATTCCATTCTTTCATAAATCAGTAATGAGTGTAATCATCCTTTCTACATAAAAGCAGATAATGTGTGATGAGATGATCCATATATTCTATCCGAAACCTTAGGCATCCTTTTGTAGATAATGGCCCTAGGGACAACATATAATAAAATAAACCCTGGGAATAACAATGAAGAAGCTTATTTCAATTGAAAGTGAAAATTTATATATTAATGATAAATTGGAAGAATATAACACAAAATCATTATATAAATGTTTTCACAGGAACAATTCTGTATCCAGTTAGAATTTTTAGTTTTGCTTTAATTTTTTGCAAGTTGATCAAAGTGGCGTTAAACACCAATAACCCATTTAATAACTCAATCAGATTGAGTTGTTAATAAACATAGGTGAGCGTTTGAATTGAGTATGGTAAACAACTTAACCATTTCGAATTATCCTTGGCATTAAATATTTGTGTTTATGTATTTTTTTAAAAAGTATGAGCGAAAGCTTAATAATACTTTCAATGACAGTATTATCATGGTATAGAAAAGTGGCCACAGAGAGTATTTCCATTAACTTAGTATACAGACTACTGACAATGTACATGTATTTGAAGTTATCTCTATATAAATGTTGAAACGTCCAATTCATCCACCTGTGAAATAAAGCTACATATTCTTGTTATAATTTTCGTTTATGAGTGTAAATGTTAAATCAGATAAGACGCCTAAAATACATGTAGATGATCAGGAAAACCAACCTGTGTTTCAACATTTAACCCTAACATGTTCCTTACATCGGAACTACTATCCCCGAATTAGACTATTTACCGGATTTGTAATAACATGATCAATACATCGGATGCCACATGATGAACAGGATCAGCTTACCCTTCTGGATCAACCCCTGTTTTGGTGGGGCTTGTGTTGCTTAGTCTTTTGGTCTTTTGTACTATTATTTGTCTGTTTGTCTTTTTTCTTTTTAACCATGGCGTTGTCAGAAGTAAAATCACAAACATATTGCACTCCGATGAAAATTCAATCGAAAAGTCCCTTATCAAATGGCAAAGTCAGTTTATTTTCGATCGAAAAGGTTGACTGTCCTTTTGGTATCTTTCGACCCTCTATTAGATCTGCTTATTTATATATTTGTCTCTTAACGAGAGCTTACAATGAAGATTTTCACTTAATATATCCAGCCATGCATTAGACAACATTAATAATAAGGCACAGAAAATCGTCAAATATTAAAGTTGGGCCCTGCAAAATTAACCAATTCGGTCCTTATTGGATAACTGATGTCGTTAGACGAATTATATCAAATGTTGAATATACAAAATAATCTTTTTGTGTATTTGAAATGTGTGTGTTTTTGTTTTCAAAATCTAAGATGTTAATTAGAATAAATATGTTAAATCATTTAGAAAAGGAAAGATCAATTAAACAACAGAATGCCCAAAATAACAAAGTTTCTGAACCACGTAACACGTAGAAAATAAAACCACCAGGGACAGAGAATTATGGTCCAATACTTTATTATCATTACCGCGCATTTTTATTTTCATAAAAGATTTGCAAATATGAATAACGAACAAACATCACTGTTAAATCTCAACAATGGGGAACAATATACAAAAGGCCTGATGTTCACCAGGGAATGGACGGAAGAATAATGGCACATTTTCAGTAAACCATTTAATCAACTTCCAGGATAAAAATTCGTATAATTTCTCCAGAGTATCGTCTTATATACACATTTCTTGCATCGCGTTTTATTGTATAACATCAGCTTTTAATTAATCAAATTTTACTCCATGAAAATATGATTCAAATTGGACAGCAGAAAACCATACATAACTGCTTTGTAAACGTCAGGATAAAAACATGTGTTGTAGATATGTTATAAATGAGAATGGAAATTGAGAATATGTAGTTTGGACAACGACCCGATAAAAGAGCAGAAAACAACACAAGACCCGAAATTGTTATTCAACATAGCGAGAAAATCTCGTTCGCTTATTGTACTATTACCCCAATGGCCAAAGTTAGAGTAACAGTTTGGATCCCGTTGACATTTTACACCTCGCCACATTATGTATGTATGTTGTTTGTTGCTGTGTAATATATTTGTTTTTATTTTTGTTCATTTGTTATTTCGGAGCCTTTTAAAGGTGACTTTGTAGTAAAGTTTTTGATTGCCATGAGGTGACTTATAGTTGTTAATTCTGTGTAATTTTGTGTCTTGTGATGAGTTGTCTCATTGGCAATCATAACACATCTACTTTTATATATTCATATCTAATAATACAAAAGCATACTAGAATATCAACGACAAGATGTTCCTGATGTGGCCGGGTTATACATTTTTAATTTATTTATTTTTTTATTTAAAGAGGATTGACATCAACCAGAGGCTACAGGTGGGTCTCCTCAACATAGATATATACAGATTCATAATAAACAAAGATTTGTTTAAGCTTACAAGCATGTTAAAAACAAGACAAGACAATTTGTACAGGACAAGACATACGAATGTAATTTAACTTCACACCCATCCGCTCACTCGCTCATTCTTACTCACATGCACACGACATGACAAACATGTGTGATTCAGTAATATAGAATAATGATTATGGAAAGACGTTTTGGGTACAATCAGGTCAAATGGAAAATGTGTTATTACAAGAAAACAAGATATAGTACAAATAAGTAATTAAGCTATCGAGAAAATCTGTTTTGAAGTTTTAATTTATCAAAAACACACTCAAACAGCTTTAAATTAG
Source organism: Mytilus edulis (assembly GCA_019925275.1). NCBI lineage: Eukaryota > Metazoa > Mollusca > Bivalvia > Mytilida > Mytilidae > Mytilus > Mytilus edulis. The sequence goes on from CM034351.1 coordinate 15,381,239, forward strand.
TATCATCAGACAAATCGTCACATTTTTTGTCAGCATACCTTAAACACAGATCTATAATACCATTAATAAAGCATCAATGGACATCGCTAATCGTATACAATTGATGGTAGACACTACTATTATATCTTTATTAGGTTAATATTCTAAAAAATTAAACTTTACTGAAACATTTTATGAACATGCAATTCAGAAAATAAACAATCACCTTGTAAATTAGAAAAACGGTAAACATATAAAGAGTTATTTTAGAGTATTAACCTGATATACAAACAAGTAAAAATGCTTCGACATAAAACTGTTTCTGTTACGAATTCATTATCAATTGTTCAATCACTTTATTCGAACTCCTTTTCTGGAGATTTCTTTAGATAATATATTCTGCGGGTCACGAAAGGCGTCCGAATATTCAGAAAACTTGCTTATTTTTTCTGGGTTTTCTTCAAGCTTATGCATGAAGGATATACATGATAATTTAAGGACAGAGTAAAAGAAGAACAGCCAAATAAACAGAGTAGAAATTGTAATTCATTACAATCCTGGTCCCTTTTTCACAAACGTGACCTTTTAATTTTCCATGGCGTTGTCAGTTTATTTTCGATCTATGAATTTGACAGTCCCTCTGGTATCTTTCACTCCCGTCTTTTCTAATAAAATATGGGACAACAAAGTTTTTATATCAAAACATTGGTTTACTAATTATATCATAGAGAACTTCTAAAATGTTTGACGTTGTCATAATACAGACAGTTGAATACGGAAAAAGTAAAATCACAGAAGTACTGAACTCCGAGGAAAATTCAAAACGGAAAGTCCCTAATCAAATGGCAAAATCAAAGGATAAAACACATCAAACGAATGGACTACAACTGCCATATTCCTGACATGGTACAGGCATACTTAATTAAAATTCCATCAATAATTAATTTTAAAGTATAGCATATCACTATCAATAAGACGAATTAATTCCGACATAGTATGTTGCACGTAACCCGTGGACTAAATTGAAACTTGAGATTCAAATTATTCTTAAGGATAAAGATTTATAATTTCACATAGTATATGATTTGTTTAATATTAGTCTTGAAATGAATACTGTCTGGGAATATGCACGATGATTTAAATTATTAAATAGGAATCGCATGTCTCCTGAGGAACCGATAACGTGTGTAATTTGTTCACAGACAATACAATAAAGCTTTTTGTTTTAATTTTAAGGGAACTAAATTAAATACCAATCTGTCAAATTAACAAAACATGTGGAATTAAAAGCATTTATATGCTGAAATTGACACTGATTCCTACTAGTGTTCGAAATGAAATTAAAAAAAAAAGAAAACCGTAAAGACTATGATTCGGTAATTTTGATTGTTTCAAAATCTTTTGCAGGAACTTGCGAGGTTTTAATTGATGACCATGATGACGGACGAAGTTTCACTTCAGCCAAATATGGCATTGAAATTCAACTTTATCAAAACACATAAAGTTTTGTTCCAAATGAACAACGAGGTTAAATCGATCTTTTTATTCAAGTACATTCTAGGCTTTAAAGTCAGCAGATTAGGGATCTATAATCAAAACACGATGATTTTGTTCTTTTTCTGACCAAAATGCACAAAGAAGAGCTTGGCAGTAACCTATAATCCAGAATGTTATGTAGCCATTGATGCAAATGTTGATATTGGATCTCTAGACAAACACATTTTCTGAATTAAGGGTGGCGGTCAATGTTAAAGTATGTTAGAAATCATGGAATACATGTATGTGTCCAAAACTGAAATTGCAACACAAATACCTGCAATTCCTGCTTGGGGGGTCATTTCTTTTTAATTTTTAAATGATATGCCAAAAAAACCCAAAAAAACAACAACACTAGATTGAATTTCTTTTATTTAAGCGCCACTAATGATCACTTTGATAACGAATTGAACCCACATTGACAAGAATGGGTTTGACCTTAGTTTTAATATGCCAGTGATCGTTTTAAAATACAATTTACACTAAGCTACAATCCCTTTATCAAATCAGTGGTATTTGATAATAACAGGTTAACACATGTTAATAGAAAGAATTCATTATTATTCTTTGGATATCAATTTCGGAGGGTTTCATGGGTATAGATAAACCACGAAATTAAATATTCAACGAATTACAAAATTCCTATCGGTTTGTATACACAATATGGCAAAAGCACGAAATTAAATATCCACGAAAATTGGTACCCACAAAAATAAATAAATCCACAGTAACAAGGAAACAGAAACTCACTTCACGTTATACACCTAATATCAAGTAATGTCTAAAAGAGATAAGGGTTAGTTAACATTTATATCTAAGGTAAAGCGTATCAATAGTCTTAATCTTAGCTGGGAATAACATGCTGATTGACGTTGCATATATTTAAAAGAAAGCTGTAACGGTAATGTATTCGAAGACAATGTATCGATATATATGTATAAAATTGAGAATGGAAATGGGGAATGTGCCAAAGAGACAACAACCCGACCATAGAAAAAAAAACACAACAGCAGAAGATCACCAACAGGTCTTCAATGTAGCGAGAAATTCCCGCACCCGGAGGCGTTCTTCAGCTGACCCCTAAACAAATATATACTAGTTCAGTGATAATGAACGCCATACTAATTTCCAAATTGTACACAAGAAACTAAAATTAAAATAATACAAGACTAACAAAGGCCAGAGGCTCCTGACTTGAGCCAGGCGCAAAAATGCCGCGGGGTTAAACATTTTTGTGAGATTTCAACCCTCCCCTATACCTCTAGCCAATGTAAAAAGCAAACGCATAACAATACGCACATTAAAACTCAGTTCAAGAGAAATCCGAGTCTGATGTCAGAAGATGTAACCAAAGAAAATAAACAAAATGACAAGAATACATAAATAACAACAGACTACTAGCAGTTAACTGACATGCCAGCTCCAGACTTCAATTAAACTGACTGAAAGATTATGATTTCATCATATGAACATCAGGCACAATCCTTCCCGTTAGGGGTTTAGTATCATACCATCATAACATATATGAGAAGAACATAACCCGTGTCATGCCAACAACTGGTTTTTAAATAAATGTGTTTAGTTTCGATGCAAACATACTATAAGTGAATCAATATTAACGCCAACATATGCAATCTTAGAACAGGCATAAACAGGATTATATATTTCAAATGCAAAACAATATAATGTAAGTATTTGGTGTATTTTATGTTAAAACAATTTTGACTTTTGTTAACAAAAAGACACAAATTTCTTGACAAGGTCTCAATTTCTGGATGATGTGTTTAAACAAAAATTCTAGGAAAAGGGACTGTTATTCAATATAAAAATAATAAGATGTGGTTTGAATATCAATCAAAGTTCATATTAAGTGAATGTTAGGAATTGATGACGTCCCTACGGCCTTCAACAATGAGAAAACAAATATCGTATTGGCGACTGTTTAAGGCCATGATATACAAAAAAATGGATCAATTTAATTGCTAAAAATAACGATCAAAGAACTGTTTGCAGTTTAGAAAAGATTCAAGACATACAACTCATGAGCAAGGAATGTATAGGAAACCTACAACATATAGAATACTAGTACTAGAACATAATAAGAGTGTTAGGATAAAACAAACCTTGTTTTGCTTTTCATTACTATTACCATATTGAAAAGATAAAATACACTTGCCACTAATATGCTTTCACTGGAGACAGCAATTAAGAGTAAGATTTGTAGAGAAATTAACAAGGCGGAAAATTGAAAAATGAAAACAAAGCCTAAAAGAAAAACTTCTTTTACTATAGATGTCTCTTGATCTTATTATTGTGCTTCATTTACGGAAGGAATAACGTTGGGATATGTTTTTGATATGGCTTGAGATGTTAAGATAGTTTTTAAACCAGATTTAACTTACCATTTTTTTTAAAGTCCTAAACCAAGTGTGTAATATAATTATTGATTTTCACTCGTCCTATTAATGGATGAAGTTCCAATTGCTACTCTGTATTTGCTTTCTCTGCTTGAATTTAAATTGAGTTCGATATCTTTGCAATACTTTGATTCTATGTGAGGGTCAGAATTTATATTACACTTTTTAGGGGTGAACAATGGTTTCTAGATCGGTTAAGGTATTGAATGGACAAGTGTAATATAACTGTATGTTTCATCGAAACTTTTAGAAACATACGGTTTCCGCCGCAAACATGTATATTTGATCTGAGTATTAAATATTTCATTCAAGTAGGGCTTTGGTCTGCAGATAAACTTTAATTACTTTTTACTAAAGGTTAAACTTCAATTAGAAATTGCAATCTACTTTTATATATCATAATCAGCTAAATATAATATGTTCGATGATTTATACCGTAATTCAAATGTTAACATGCATTTAAAATTTTAAAGGCGCTGTTTTTCCCTTCCTATAACTAGAAGCAACCTATTTGTTTTGACACACTGCACAACAGAAATAATCTATCACTATTCTGTTACTAATTTCTGTCTAAATGTTGACGTGTAAGCCAATATTTGTCAATTATGTAAACCATTAACTCTGACGAAAAATCTTTAAAAGTACAGAAGTTGAGAATTGCTAAGTCTTGCTCAATTTCTTGTTAAATCGTAATGTTTGCTACCCTTTGCATTTATGTGTATTAAACCATTTAGGACTAATGCAATTTTACATTTAATGCATATTATGTAGGATTTATTTGTTTTAGGCGTTGTGACAATGTATACAGTAGTAATTCTTGTCGGAACCACGACGATGTTTTTTGAACACTTTAATGTCTCAATTTTGTGTATGTGGTAGGAACCCGGATAATATAAGTCAATTATGTAGTTGTGTTGGACAATGTTGGATATTGTATTTAATATTGTTTTTGTATACGCTTTTTTCTTATTAAAGTCTTTTTATTGAAATTTTGTTTTAATGTTTAATTGGGGGGGGGGGGGGGGGGGGGCATAATAATTTACAGCAAAAAAATTGATATTTTGTAATCCTTTCTTCCCATATAATCTCAAATGTACAACATATAAGTTCATTTGAAAACCTAAATGTACTTTTCAACTATACTATCATTTATTAATGATGGGATGGTTTCTGTCTTAATGTTAACTCTGTTGCTGACAGCGGTGTCGTTACAATTTCGAAAGATACTGATTACTAACTGATTCTTTTTCCATTAATTCGATATAACCTGAAACATATAATTTTGTCCCGTAGACCATGTAACATTTTCCAATCCTGTGAAATTACAGTACATTCTCGCTAAAAGCATTTTAAAGAAAAAATTTACTTATTTCTGATTCATTGAAAACGATACATTACTACATAATAATTTTGGCAGAGCGAATGATATTAAATAATAATTGCCGGTGGAATTTAAATGACTCCATATGATACTATTATTAAAGATTAATTTCAAATACACGCAATTTATGTTCACGTATATATAAGACAAAAGATACCAAAAGTTATTCAATTTGATAAACTGACAACCGAGTAGCAAAAGCTAAATACGAAACAAAACCTTCAGATATTCAATACAATTATTACATATTGAACAAAATGAAACCCAACACAATCTGGCATGCTCATGATTGCTACAAAAGGATAAGACGAGTGTGCCCTATATGTAGCACCAGCCAAGAATTCTTTCAAACAAGGATAAAAGTTGATCAATATATCAAAAATCACCGAAAAACCTAAGAGTGGTGCTATACAGAACAATAAAGTGGTCCTAAACATTGTTAAAACAGCCAGTTATACAGTTATTTAGCGTTATATAACATACTATTTGTCTATAAAGTGTGGAGTAAAGGATCATTTTTGGGAAGGAGAGCAAGAAGGTCTATCGTTTTGAAGGCAGCCGTTAAGCCCTCAAATTTATATTTTTTTTCTATCCCTCGAAACAAATTACTTGTAATATCACAGGATATGATTCGTTATTCTATCCGTGTTTATGAAGGTATTTTTCAAACAAATACTGACGAAGTATTGCTATCAGATGAAATTAATTTACACAAAGGCATATTCTATTACAAAACTATCATATTTCAGAGGCATACTACATGTATTGCTATTTCAGAAAGCAATGAACAAGAATCAGACGGCGACAAATGTATTATAATTTAACCATTCGAATTTGATAATATTTTTTAAGGGGTCAAACACTGTTGCTTGACAGTCCTTGATTTTGTCAGTTATTTGTGAAATCTACCTTTTTGAATTTGTCTTGCAGATTGGTACAAGTATGTTTGTTATACTGTATCACTTCAACAGTTATCAAGTTTTGCAGATTGTGTTACATCATTTTGCACACTTCCTTGCTACCAGTCATACTTGTATCTATTGTTCACAATTTGAAGACTTCTGGTTATCAAGAAAAAAATCATTAAAGTTAATTCAAAAATTAACAATATTGACTATAAATAGTTGAAATAGCTTTCGAGGTAAACTATTTGTAAATCTTTGTGATAATACACATTAATAAATTTGTCTAAAAAACATTAACCCAACCGATTGCATTAAAAAACACCTTATCATAGATCCCAGGATGGAATCATGCTGTTTGCATAGTAATACCTTTTCTGCCAGTTGATATCTTTTGTTAACATTTTTTAAGATGATATATTTGTCAAAAGTTATATTTTCTTTTTCAAAGGAGTTTTACAACAATCTGAATTTACCACGCTGTTTGTTGTTTATTGTTTGTTACTACTTTTTTTTATATATCTTTAGCCAACCAAGCAAACGGAATTCATGACGATGTAAACATTTTATATCAAAATCACTTGACGACAGTGCTTAACAATGTTAGTTATACTCAACTTGAAGACAACACGAAGCATGATAAACAATATTAAAGATATTCTAATTCGATAGATGCGGAATATCATCACGTTATCACGTATGGAGAACTGAGGAAATTGTTAATTATATATTCATCACACTTATCCTTGAACCCGACGAAAAAAATAAGTTTCAGAAACATGAAAAGCTTGCACTAATTAAGATAAAATATATTATCAGAAAGTAGCCCTCATTCAAAGATATAAACAATGAGATAGGTTACTCAAGAGGCAATCAAGAACCATTAATCACATGAAAACAAAAAAAAACAACGCCTTGTAAAAACGACAAGACGAAAAACAATCTGACAAATTAGAATGCACAAACGCAAGATTAACTATAAAACATTATTTTTTTGTTAATAAAATATGATTTAAACTATTTTCCCCGGATGATGTCGATGACATTATTTTCCCGATGTTTTCATAATGAGAGATTGAGAAACATAAGAGTACATACATATATATCACTCAAAACAAAGCAGGTGGTAAAAAAATGACCAAGCATATGCAAAAAAAATCAATGGATTTAATTAAATCATTCAATTTCTGATCAATTGTAATAGTATAAGTTAAAAAACCTATGCGATTGATTATTAATTTGATCATTGGTAAATATTTATTGCTTATTATAAATAAAAAAAAAAATTACCATTGCATAAATAGTAAGATGAATCATTGCAAAACTTTATGTTCTGCAACATTCAAGGACACCTGACACTCGTCTAAGCGGGTAGTTGGGTTTAAAACTCCGAATCTGATTGGATTGTATGAATAGTGAGGCTGGTACGATGTAAAATTTTCTACCAAGTTTCGTAAGGATTCTTCGTTTGCAGTAAACAAGAATTTCAAGGGATGACCATAATTCACAAAATTCTATAAAACCAGATTTCATCCACCATTTTCAACATAAGAAATACGTGTACCAAGTCAAGAATATGACAGTTGCGATCGTTCCATGTGATGTGTTTTGATATTGCCATTTGATTAGGGACTTTCCGTTTAATTTTCTCGGAGTTCGGTATTATTTTTTCTTAATTCTCAATCTTTTTATAAAAAGCTATACAAATTCTTTTACATACAATTACGTAAATATGGCTGACACAAATATCATTTTTGAAAGTATTGAGTTTTGGTTGAAAATATGACAGCTTTTCAAAACTATGATCGCAAGAATGACATGAAATTAACATATCAATAATTCAATTAACTTTGTCCTTCAAAAATTAAAAACTTTAATCTTTGATTTCAATGAAAACTTATACGATGTGCTATTTATTAGAAATACTTCAAACTTACAGAATATAAATTAGACAGTTTCCGTTGAAATTAAACAGGGTTTCATTAAATAAAAGTTCAAATTAATCAAGCAGCAAACACTATTGGAAACATTTGGTGGATTCTGTATCTTATATAACATGTTGTTATTACATTTGCATCTTTAATTAAAAAAAGAACGGCAATCAATGACATGCCTCTAAAAATCTCAAAACAATTGTTAAAAATAATGCTGACTTTTAAATTACATAACATGCGTGTATGACATAAATCAGACAACAAACTTGAGATGCAATGAAGGAATATAAAATTACATTTCTGTGAAACTAGTAAAGGAAAATCAATAAGGTATGACTGCGAACGTGGCAAATTCAAACCCGGTTAAAAACGTTAGAAATGGTCAACTTTATATTTTTGAGGGGAAATTATGAAACCACATAATGTGTTTTCGAAATTCGGTCACATTTTCTTTTTAATGTTATTAATAATATAACAAGTATTATTATTATTATTTTTATTATAATTTTTATTATTATTATTATTATTATTATTATTATTATTATTATTATTATTATTATTATTATTATTATTATTATTATTATTATTATTATTATTATTATTATTATTATTATTCAAAGGTCAAATAGAACAGATCGAATACAACGTGATCCAATATATCTTCTGACTTCGTCTTCTTATAAGTTAAAAAAATGAAAGGTACATTCCAATTGCGTTAAAAGTATACCCTTTTTTTGTAATTGGCGCTTTGTTACTTATTTCCACCTATGTTATTAATTTATACAATTGTACTGATCTTGTAAATACATGAGCATTGTGATTCATTATGTTTCAGTATCAGATTGACTCTCACAACATATTACCTTGTATAATCGATATAAAACAGCATTTATTTAACAAGTTCATTGTAATATTACATTTTCATGCCAATCAATATGACCAATGGAGGTGTAATCCGATTACTAAATCCCTAAATGCAAATAAAAAAAAAACACCAGCCGCATTGTTTTCTCCAATAATAAAAACCAAACTTCGTTTTTTATTTGGCCTTTTTTACATTTTTTATTCGAGAGTCACTGATGGGTCTTTTGTAGATGAAACGCGCGTCTGGTGCAAATATACAATTGTAATCCTGGTTTCTATGATGAGTCTATAAATTAAGGACCTTCCGTTTCGGGCTTTTTCCCCTTTTTTCTTGGCTATTGTATTGCTTGGAACACTATATTTCACAATACCATTAAATGAATGATCATTACAATTTACATCGATATTTTTTTTTAACTTTACTAAATGAAGGTTACAGTAACACCAGAAGTGACTTTTTTACAGGAATAAGACTATCATTTTCCGTATTCAATTGTAAAAGACTTTAAATTGGAATCTGTTAAAGGAAAGAAAGCTTTATATGTCATGTGTTTGAAGCAAAAGTTTAAGGAAGTGTGTGAATATATGTATTGAAAGTAATTATAATCTTATGTAATCAATTTATTGGTTTTAACATCAATTCTTTAGATGATATGCTTGCCTGGGAACTTTATTAAATATCAATTTGCGTTTAAAATAAGGACTTCAGTGATAACGGTAGAACTTTTCTTAATTTAGCAAGGTCCACAATAAACTGAAGAACTAGAAATGTTGAACTGTCAGTTTCAGTTATGTAATCGATTGTCAGTTAAATGACATTTACCACTAGACATAATTTTGAAAGGCGTCATTTGTTTTCGTGACGTACATGAGTGATGCAATGTCAAACAAAATAATGACCGATTAATACAAATTATACAAGCATGCTTATTTAACTATTATATTAGCTGTCAAATTTTCCATTTGACATACAGAATTGTCCATTGGTTAAATGAAGTATGGTGCATCGATCCTTTTTACGTGTTTTTATCCTTCAGTTTATTGACATATATACACGACAAGGCGTACTGCTTAATAACAATGATATACCGTGTTTAATACATAACACAATCGACGCACGTACCATCTAAAAATGTGATCAGTTGAGTTTGAATTGGTATATTTGGAAGGCAAAGCCTGAAGTAAAGATTAAAAGCAAGGGTTGGACAAGTTATATCTGCCGATTTCTATATTCTATTCAAAGGGGATGTACAGAAAATTGTTGTATCGATGCAATTTTAGGTCAGTGTATGGACCATGATTACAAGGCTGTTGACACCGTTTGGACCAGATGTCTATTGTAAGCCACATCAAAACCCAACTGTTGAATTAATATTTATAAGGACTAACCAGCTGTGGGCTACAATATAACAATTTTATCCTGTAACAAAAAGGTTGACATGCATTTTTAAACGATGTTTATATTGCCGTAGTTTATAGAAGTTAATGGTTCCAGTAACTTTCTTTGTAGTTTTTCTCTTTTTTGTTTTTTGTTCATTTACATTTTTATGTTCTGTAATGAAGTAAATAAGAGAAACTACAAACGACCAATGAACCATTTCTAAAAGTAAATTATCACTAAAAATTGCAAAATTTAATGAGCAAAATTAATGATACACAAACAAAGGTATACACAACACAAGATGAAAAAATAAAGATTGAGCAAAAAATGTCACACTAACTTAATAAAAAAATGGATAAACACAAGTGCTCTGGAACGGGTATCCAGGTGCTGCTTCAAATATGACACCAGTCGTGTTGCTAATGTATACACAAGTTATAAGTCTTACTCGTTATGTCACATACGTGGAAACGGGTCAAAATCATATTTACGACATTTGGAACATATTCGCTATCATCTGTGTAATTAGGGTGGGATATTGCAACAAACATTAAACACAATTTGTTTTAAATTTGAAATAATAAAAGATAAAGATAGGGTACAAATACTTGTCTTTGTGATGCAGATGGATAAACTTCTAATTCAAACTATGGCATGGAATAGCAAATTAGAAAATCACATGGCGACCCTCAAGAAATTAATTAAAATACGGAAAAAAGGTATTTATATGATTAAGTAAATGAATTTTATATGATCACTATAACAGATTTCAATTTAGCGAGCAAATATTTTTCGACGACGTAATCTTGAAATTTCTAATAACTTAAAAGCATTTTGATAAACATATACAATGCTATACTATCAATGCAGTGTGTCTTTTAATTTCAAATTTGTCTTCTTTTGTTCGTGGATTCTTTCAAGTACACTTTAGAAAAGCATTAGTCATCACAGATGAGAGTATTGCGTTTGGTTCATCAATCAATTTAAGAACTATGTCTTGCCTTCGATACTTTCTTAACAATATTCACTTTATTATAATTATTTAGTAAATAACCTACGTACCACAGACGATATTTCCTTATTTTTTTACGACACACCATTAATAAAGTCCGTAGTTGACAAAGCATAAACGAATATTGTCTGCAATAAAATTGTCAATTCACCATTTAAAATGAAACGTAGCAATTTTAGAATAATGGCAACGTATCAGAATGTCATCCCCCTTATGCCATGCAATAACGAATACTTGTAAGGACAGATACGTTATTGTTACTATTCGATTGATAGAGGGGGTTCGTATATACAATGTTCAAATGAACCAACAAAACAGGAAAAACAAATTACCAGGAAAAACTGGGGGAACTAGACAGTGGTGTAAACGTGGCAAAGACAAACATGCTCGATTTTACATGAATGTTTGTTTAAAGTCTATAATAGTGCACGAATAAAATTATCATTCACTTTTCCTGTTCTGGTATTTCAAAATATAATTTGGATGAAATGAACTAGAAATGAAAAATTAAGAGGGGCTTATTCTGTTATTTACTAATGTTCTTCCCGAAAGTTATCTAGATTCTTAAAGTTCAAACTCAGGATGAAGGTCCTTTGGATTTATTTATATTCGTTGGATACTAATTTCGTGGATATGTGGGTACTGTGGAACCACAAATTTAAATATTCAAGAAAAAACAAATTTTCTAAAGAAATGTATAAATATGCTGTCAATGTCATGAAACTATTTATACACGAAATTTCAAAATTTTCCTCCATTCACGAAAAATTGCATGTATATGGATCCACAGAAGCTATATAGTATGATTATGACCAACTGATATGTTGATAGGTATCTTAAAGGGTCTGGTGAAAATCACATTCAAAGAATTACGTCATACTCGTGACTAAATTAAAATGCTAAATACATGTGTACATAATCTTATTAACGTGATAACTTATATAAGAATCGTGCCATATTGTTTCGCTATGTGTACGTAGTCGCGTTCTGTAATAGAATTATTAATGAGTAATGATAAGACACACTGTATGTAGCCTTAATTGCTAATATATCGCAATATATCTTATAGATTACAGTAACAAGTTTGTCTCTCTAGGACAATCGATATTCCTAAACTTAATAAAACAATATTTAAAGAAAATTTACTTTGACACACAATTGAGATCGAGGAAACTGACTCAATATATCTAAATGAGATAAATTCGAATGGCATGATTTATACTTCATTCAATTTTGTAGTCTTTATCTAATTAGAACTCTATCTGTTTCCAACATTTACAAATACACATGTGGGGTATTTTTGCCAAGTATACCACTCTCCATTAAAGACCTAAAGAAAACAATTCGGCCTACCACAACATGCACAATGAGAAAACAGGAGTAAGAACTAGTATTCAAATCGTATGTTCCAGGAAAAATACCAATAAAGATATAAATGATTTTATAAATTTATCCAAATGTCCTTACATCACTATGAAATTAATCTTTTTAAGCAGTGCTTTAAAACGTTATTTAAAATAGCACATATTTCTTTCGTTTTCCTCTGTATGTTCGTCCGTCACTGTTCCAGCCTTTCAGTCAACTACAGACATATCATTTGGGTTTCTGAAATCGAACCTCAATTGCTTGTTAATCGGTTGAAACCTGTTACGTTCTTCAATGCTGAATTTTTTTTACTAACAGTTTCACCTTCGATCATGTCTATTGGAGATTATGAGATTTTTTACTATTAATCTATGCATTTCATTGTGCTGTTACATAAGGTCCCATGTTGAGATCAATAGGCACCTTCAAACTTTTATAATGTTAAATTCCGCCATATTCAATATGTGCCTGTCACAAGTAAGGATCGTGTAATTTTGTTGTTTCTATCATATTTGTTTTTCGTAACTAATTTAATGAATGACGCCGTTACTTTTGCCTAATGATGCATCTCCCATTTTTCATGTTGTTCCTTTTATGTCGACTATGGGCGTGTTATCATCTTTAAAGGGGTTAATCTAATTTTGAAGGCCGTGTGGGGTTGGTGATATTAATTTGGGTCATGACAAAGAAGTTATATAACTATATGCATTCATAAATGTACTAATTCGTCTTATCATATTCTGTTCGCTTGACAAGTTTGTTAAATAATAATTGTTTTTGCTTTCTGTTTACCATATCAGCCTTTATTCTTATCATTTGAAATAAAAAACAATTTCTGTAATGTCAGTGTAATGATAACGTTTTCTAAACCAGGAAAACTAAATAATCAGAATACACTGAATTATTGAACAGTCAGTTTCAGTTATAAAATTACAGTCAGTTAAGCGACATTTACCACTAGAAATCTAGTCATAATGGAGAATGGTGCCATTTGTTTTCCTATTGTGTTCATGAATGACACAATTTCAAAAACAAGAATGACAGATTAATGTTAGTAACACAAACATGCTTATTCAAGATATCCCATTATCTAGATAATTTCTAATTTGACATACTGAATTGTCCATCATAGCAGTAAATAAGGTGTATTGGTTATTTACGTGAGTATTGGGTTATGTTTCCATTAAGGAAATATCCAGCAATTGTCCAACTTTAATAAATAGGTTTATTTAATTGTTGATTGGTCCTTTGTTTTAAATTTTAATTGCATCATTCGTTAAGGAGTGACTGTCCTCTGAGTTTGGTAGTTTTGTTTCTTACTTTTTGTCTTTAAAGATGATCGTTGGTTATGTTTTGTTTTATTGTTTCTTTGTTTTCCTGTCTATTCATTGTATATTTTACTGTATTTCTTTTAAATTTGAGTTTTATAATTAGAATGAGTCACACATAAAGGCAACAGTAGTATACCATTGTTCAAAATCAAGTGTAAAAATAAATAAATCCGGAATCCAAACATAAACAAAGTGAAACACACCAACTATAACAGGAAAGCAAAGGAACACCGGGGACACCGAATTCTAACATCGGTCATACGCCATTTGCCCTTGCACGTGCGTTTGTTTAGCATCAATTTTGAAATTATAATTATTGGTGACGTTATCCAATTCAAATGAACGTTACACAAACTGTTACATTAGTATAAACGCTTAATATAAACATGTATCTATTGCGTTTTATACTTGTAAGCTTTCCTATACGCAGCATTTATCAGAGTACAAATTGGAATCGTTTAATGAATTATCCACGACAGCTAAATGCATTGACACTCTTTCCTAGTTCAATTCAAGAATCATATTGCTTTTAGACTTTTTTAACACTGTTCAATTTATTTTAATAATTTTGCATTTAACCTAGAATTCCCATTTTATATTTCCTTATTTTGTACGACACACCATTACTAACTTTAGAAATTGACAAACAACATTTGCTACAAATACTTATTTGGTGCGTATCTTTCATAGATAGGAAACGAAAGGAGGATTCTAAAATATAACGTCAAAAAGCCAACTATTTTTTGCACGGTTGTATAAATTGATGGTAAATAAATATGACCACTTTTTTAACAATGTCTCAATTGCTAATAATTTGCATTCAATGTGAATAAAGTTCACGCTTTAGTATGTAAATAATTGATTTAGCATCACTTCATTTAATTCTAAAATTGCCTATAATAATCGCGACGAAAGACACATAAAGCAGATGTTTACCATTTGTATGTTCACAACGTAAATTGATCATTTGGTGAATCAAAACATTTGCTTAATAAGGTATATTTTTCAAAATAGTCATGAACGACAGATTGATTACTTGTTTGTTGCTTAACGAACAGTGGCAAATATACCATGCATGCTTATGATAATCAAGAACGATAGAACATAAATCGATATTCGGTACAACTGAAACCTCATTGTATCGCCACCCTCACCACAAACTGGAGATTAGGTAGATGAGTCATCAGGTTACATGCATAAGAGTTCCAGAGTCAACATTCACATTCCTTGAGGTTCTCATTTGGGGGTGGTCTGCAACCAATGTGTTGCGTATTGTTTTGTCAGAATTCCGTATTCCGCTTATCGTTGTTATAACATCGCTGGTAATTTCAATCGTCCCATCCGACTTTAATTCCCGTTTTCACGCAAAATTATTTGATTTTCATGTGTCATGCTTACACAATATCGGCTAATCCTGCATAATACATACACCCAAGTTAGACCCACGTCCTTGTGCTGCTGATAAAATATGTAAATATCTGATGACGAGACAGGATGCTATTACCGATGAAGATGAAACTCTCAGGCCGAGCTCGGATTCCTTTTTTAGATAACTTATCTGTTTGTCTTTTGCAGCTGTTCCTAAGTTTATAAGGTTTTGGGTGAATCTCAAATATGCTGGTCTCTGCAGTTGATGATCCGGGTGAGGGGGGGGGGGGAGGGGGTCATTTTAAAAATTGCTGAAGTGTACATGTATATTGCAGACAACATATTTAATCATTAAGTTTGTATAGTGCATGTATGACTTTGTTTCTCTTGTACACTTATTGAATGTAAAATGGCATTAATTATCTTTATTTTGAATATCATTTATGTGACATTTTTAGTATGAATACTATAAAAGGGAAAAAATAACACAAAAGATATGACCTCAGTATACAATATTTAGATCCTCAAATATTAACTTTAAGTTTAAAAGTGTTGACAACACTATTAGGGAATAACTTCGTATAGCCACACATCGAACTTGTGATGTTTACGTTTTCCTGACACATGACAATAAAGTTTAGAAATATCAGAACATTAGACACTTATACACATAACAGACTCTGAAAATCCAAGAATTTAAAAGTATTGGGATTGATGTACTTGTTTTAATGCATATTATAATTTATCTATTTTAAGTTATTGTATTTTTGATAACATTACCAACAGTAAATCTAAAACGACAATAGGTTTAACAAGCAATAATTCTTTGATAAAAAGTCTGGCTGCTTTTTTTGAAGTCTTGATGAAATTGGCGCCGTATTCTGCTTCGTCGCTTTTAGTAGTTGTTGTTCCGTTCAATATACGACCTTCTTAGCTGGTAATTAGATTTACCCGGAAGCTTGTAAATGGATGACAGAAAGTGAAAAAAAACATGTTTTGTTTAGATGTTTTGTATGTTTATGTTTGCCTTTAAATGACATTGAAACCGCTGAGATATCAAAGATATGTCAATATCGTGTACATGTTGTATTAGCTTAAGCTCGTCATATGTAAATGGACCTCAGAGAAAAAAAAAGTTGTTTAAATTGATCGCAAGAAAATATTCGAATTTAAATTGAATGAAACTGCTAAGATGTCATGTTAATTACTTGTATCTTTCGTCCCTCTTTTGTAATAGCGTATGGTCTAAGACTACCACCACTAATAAGCAGACGAACAACAATTGCCCATTTGTGTTGGATACTTTTTTTTACAGACAACATCTGTGTAATACTGTTCCCTTTTTGTAATTGAAAGGGTCTTGTTGGTCTCGGTTGTAAAATTAATATACCATCGGAGGTCGGAGGTTCTCTCCTTTTAACATCAATTAATCAATCAATGTATTATTCAAATCAAATATATGCCTTCTCATTTGTTTAAATGTATATTTTGATCTTAGTTTCGAATAAGAAGATATAAGCAACAAATGCAGGACTCCCAAGCGAATAAGAATGACTCCACTTCAAACATGCAGTGAGTGGTTTTTTTTGCGGACGGTATAATACTGCGAGCTCAACTCTAACGTCGCGCGAAAAATATACATCCTGTTTGTTCACATTAATATCGCACATGTTGTTGGACGAAGTATTCATTTCCCTTATGTTTTCAGGCAAGCATATTCAATTTAAGTTCTTTTCAGTCAGATTTCTTTTTTCACAACCATTCTCTCATCTCCCCAACCTCGGAATAAATAATGTTCCTTCTTTAATCTTGAATTTAATTCAGTATGTAGAATAACGTATTATGATAATGGGGGGCAAATAGTTAATACATTTTCTAGGCAAATTTGGAATCAACACAATGTGTAGGTTCTCGAAGGTTTGTGTTAAGCCGGAAGAACGATAGAATTGTAGACTGTCATTCGAAAAACTAGGGTAGGTTTGAAAAGGAACTTACATGCAGATGTGCTAGGACCACAAGGGAATTAAGATGATCTTAAACATGAAATGAGTGCTGTTTTATTTTAATATGAGACATTTGAAACGTTACACATTCCGATTCAAATGGACGTGGCTACGTATTTATACATTCTACGTAGTAGCACGGGAATTTCAAAAACAAGTGTTGTACTGATTGAACTGGAAAAAGTCTAGACAAGTCCAGGACAAACTATAACAAGTCCAAGACAAAGCATGACAAGTCACAATACTGTTATGCAGTTATTTTTCAAAAGTCTAAATATTGATTTAAAGCATTGAATATGTGTTTCGTACACAGTGCAATACAGACAAAGACATTACCCAATTTCAAATCGACGTGAATAATATTGTCGTTCTAATTTTTCACAGACAGAATTCTGTGGAAATGCTTTCATGTATATAAAACAGAAACAAATTATATAAAAAGGAACAACTAGAGTTCAAGATAACGTTTTAGATATCGTGTTTCCCCATTACTAAAATTTAATTAATTTTAGTTTCATGATTTAAGGCGCTCCTTTGAAAGATTTTAAATCTACGATTCAGGCTAATGATAATCTGTAAGACGAAATGAGAGTGATTGGAGTCATAATAGAGGGTACATGCGTACATTTTACAAGAGTGGCTGAAGATTGTAAAGGAATGTTTAAACAGTTATAAGCCAACGAAAAACTTACTATACAAACAAACTAAAAATACGATCAAAAGTCAAGCATCAGTGTAAAAAATACAACCCCTGGAACACCATGATATGTTCAGATTATAAATCGGATTAAATGGTTATCCCATGTGCCCCCGGAAGGGAAATCGGATCCTGATTCACGTTTCAATAAGTACAAGTACACTGCAGTGGTTCATTTTAAGTAGTGTGCAGGGATGGGTCCTTTTCTACAGGTAATCAAAGTTTGACTCATGACAAATAGTGTTCTTACACAATGAGTACGAACCATTTTCTCTAATGCATCCTTGTGTTCATGTATAATACATGTGTCTAAGTCTAATATACTTTTATATTAAAAAGTAAGGGAAATGGTAGTTTGGACAAAATAACACAGACAATTATTTGGGGTGGTGAATTCTGAAGCCAAAATCAGTGAAATAAATACTTAACAATTGGTAATTGATGGAACTTGTTCTTACTGGTAGTTTTTATCTCACTGAACATCAAATCATGTGTAGACATATAACATTAACACGTGCTGATGTTAAACACAGACTTGTACACTATTAATTTTAAGTGCTTAAAAAAATCATGGTTAATTATTAGCTGTTTTACTTGTGTATTAAAATATGTTATAAGTTCCAAACATATCGCTTGTACATCATGCACATATGATTAAAGCAGATGTATTGCTAAAAAAATAAATATTGCGATTAGTGTTTGGCAAATATCTAGTCCTTAATTCGAAATATATTATATTGTCCTGTAATACATTTTAAATCGCATACAAACTATAATCACTAACATATATATAAATGTATCAGAGGCATTATGATAACTTATCAATCCTTCCTTGTAAAACACAGATTCAAGAAATACAATGACGAGTGCTGTTAGTGGATAATATCTGTAAAATATGTCTTTAGATAGAATAATAAACAATACTAGGTAGGATCTACAGAAGTTAGCATTATTGAGAATGTCTCTCTATAGTGTTGTATCAGAGGATTGGTTGATCGAGAAATATCCGTAAATAAATTGATAGGCGGTTATTGATATAAGGACGATACCAATAAGATAATATCGTTAAGTGATCAGATATTACATGTATTATATGTCAGTATTTTGACAAATGAAATTCAATAATGTATATGCTTACATCTTCTATATAAATGTAACAAATATGATTTAGTTCACAAATACGATTTAAAACGTCAGATGAAACCACCATTGTTAAAGTGTTTTTCGTTCACATTTTACGACCATTCGAACTAGTGTCTGTATGCGCCAAACTCGTATTTAGCAAATAAAACAAGCTAATACAAATCATTCAGATATACACACATATTGGAATAAAAATTCTTTTTAAAAAATAGAGCGTGGACATATTTGCATTCACCCACAAAGGTAAGGAGTTTGTTTAAAGTTTCCATTGAATATGCAAAATGTAATTACATTATAAGGCATGTTTTGGTGCTGATCACGCAGGCGTATTTTTATTAGTAGTTCATATAGTTTCATACTCGATTCTGTTAAACATATATGGAGAATAAAGGTGACGACAATGTTTACATGAGCTTATGTTGATAACAATACAAAGTGAACAGTCGAGTTGAAAATCGTACTTTCCGTAAAGAGTAGTATGCCAAAAAAACATGACAACTTGTGGGATGAAAATCTCTTCACACAGAAATAATGGCAAATAGTTCCGGAAATGAGACATTTAACAACAGTTATATTTTCTCCGATTATATACAAAATTCTAGACCACAAGGCAAAGAGGCTCAGGAAAAGTATATCCTCCCACTATTCCTTTTAGTTGGAATATTTTCTAATGTGAGTACTCTGATTATATTTTGCAGGGGAAAGCAAACGCGAATATCAGTTAGTATTTACGTGAGTGCGTATTGTATTGGAAACCTCACAACATTGTTGTTTTTGTATGGCATTCATCTCCTTACAACTGTTAGCGATTTCCCTGAATTGTTAAACTTAAACAGTTCTGTTTGCTCAATTTTAACTTTTATAAACAAAATGGTCCAGTACAGTTCAGTTTGGTTTGTAGTCGGAATGACAATAGACAGATACATTGCAATGTGTCATCCGTCAAGTGCTTTAACAATGTGTACAGTCTTCATGGCAAAGGTTGCCGTGGGTATAATTGTGATCGGCTTAATAGTGACCAGTGTCCACGCTATGTGGGTTTATGACATTAATCACAAAACTGGTATCTGTGACATGTTTATACCAGAAAACAACCTTCAAATAGTACATCTAAAAATATGGAATATTCTGTCAGCAGCAGCATATGTATACTTACCTCTCACCATCTTACTCATTCTTAACACACTACTAACATGCGGCTTGTGCTTTCAACATAGTTCGTCATCAACATTTACGGAGGATAACGGTTCAACAGAATATACCAATGCTGTCGTAGCAATATCTATGCTGTATTTTGCTTTAGTTTTACCCATCACACTGTACAATATTGTGATGATATCATCTGGGATACGAATGACGGCTGACATGTACAATACATTGGTGATATTTGATTATATACAAAGCATAAACTTAGTAAATGTATTTTTTGTATGTGTGCTATTCTCACGTTCGTTTCGACAAGAAATTCACTGTATATATAGACTTATTAGAGAGAAACGTAGGCAAACGTTGGACATAAATAGATTATCAAATAAAGCCTTAATTACCAATGAAACTACAACCACAACTACCAACGCGAACGAGGAAGATACCTTGATATAAAAAAAACCTGGGAATATATTCGCCCACTGGAACACATGAGATTACTTTTAAATCAAAGAAAACCGGAGGATCAATTTCAATAAAATTATGGATTTGTTTGTTCAATGAATACTGCAGATAATTTTGATATCAACATTTTGACAGGTGTTTTCTCTTCAATGTATAGAAATTTATTGTTATTCAGTAACGTTTAATCATAAATGGTTATTTAACAACAATTGGTCTTCGATATTGAACTTCAACGGCTTCATCTGAATTATCGTTGAATTTTTGATACATATAGTAACAGTTAAATGTTAAAAATCAAATAAAACACTATTTCTGTGTGATTTTTAGAGGCTCGTACGGATTTTAGCAGATTCTGAAATCGGGCAATGACTGTATTATTTTTTAAATACATCAAAATTACTATCAAGGTATCCAGAACAAGTTTATATTTAACAGACACGCACATTTAGACTGATACTGCAATTAGTTAAAAGGGAAACGATAAGAAGAAAGACATGTGACTCTAACTGTTATTTTTCTTTATATCCGAGCAATTTTTTTGGGGCTTCTTATTCTAGACGCTGTCTGTTTACTTTAAATTAGCAGCAGTAAATGCCATTTTACTTGAAAAAAGAGCCAACTCGTATTAAACGAAACGTTTGCCCTCTACATTCAAAATGTTTTCATAATTTTTTAAGAGTGGCTTAGACGGCTAGGTCATGGTATAACTTATTCGCTGACAAAAAACAAGATATTACTCCTATCATAGATATCACTTCAATCCTCCAACCTGGCTGACTATTTTGTACTAAATTTTTTTTACAAGTTGTCGTCCTGACATAATTATGTTATGTCTTTATCAAATAGAGTTCAGTTTTTCAAAAAATACGAGATTTTTAAATGGTCAAGTATATACTCAATAAACAAAATACACTACCGGTGTATGTTTGCATGTACCTACATATCTTGATAACGATTGTGCAAAACATTAATAAATATTTTGGTACTATCAATTTCAAAATTGATCGTTGTCCTTAAAGACTACTTACATTATTTGTATTTACTAATACACCAGCTTCATATTGAATAAAGTTATAAATCCGATACTACCAATACGTATGTTTTCATGATTAAAATGACATTATTAGCCTTGAGTTTATAGATTGTTTATTTATTAGTATATATTACTACCAATTAACATGATTGGTTTAGTTTCAAATTAATTGTAAAGAGTCATCTGAATACACGTTAATTGTTTTACAATGAACTTGTGTTTATAAATTGAATTTTTCATTGGTTACTATTATCGTTGATTTACAAGTCATATCAAATTATCTTCTTATCTGTCTCATTACCCATTCGTCAGACAGTAAACTGATTGCTGATTTTCTAAACATGGTTAAGACTATGTTGACTTGATCATATTACTTTAGGAAGACTTGATATTTCTTATGAAATTATGTACTGTGGAGTCATTATTGTGTATGGAAAACTATTTATGTGGACTGTTTGGTCAAAGGGGAGCAATTATTTAAATGTTTTACAAAATAACGAAGCTAACTTTGTCAATTTTACGAAGTCAAATGCAAGAATATTTTACTTTAAACCACTATATGTAAGATTTCGACAATACTTATGGTATATGATATGAATCAGTTTATTTAACTGTTAAACTTGCATCGGTTTCCCGAACAGCTTTCTCAATTTGTAGTAGTATTCTCCTCCTGGTGTACAATTTTTTTTATGATATTTTCCAAACCAAAAAGGTTTTCGAATTTTGGTTTGTCTGAAATGACGAAGCATCCCGTAGATAAAATTTAAAATGAATAACCGAATGACTGTTCTGTGTTTTGCGTCGACAATCGAGATCGTTATTGTTGAGATATGATAGTTCACATACAATTAATACAATATCATCATTAAGCGAAAATTCAAATCATTTAAATAACGTTTTAAATTAAAAGGTTCAATCATGTAAAACAAATTACTTAGGTAAACTAAGACGAGGGATACTAAGTTACAAGCTGTAAACTTAGTAAATTGTTACAGCAAATATGCAATAAAGATATTATTACGTTAAAACATAAATTAATAAAAGACAAACAAAGATATTTTATAAAGATAATTATATACATATAGGAAGATGTGGCATAAATGCCAATGAGACAACTCTCCATCCAAGTAACAATTTATAAAAGTAAGCCATTATAGGTTAAACTACGGCTTTCAACACGGAGCCTTGACTCTCAATGAACAGCAAGCTATAAAGGGCCCACAAAAATACAAGTGTTAAACCATTCAAACGAGAAAACCAACGGTATAATCTATATAAAAACGAGAAATGAGAAACACAGATGACAACTACCGTACATCAGATTCCTGACTTAGGACAAGTGCAAACATTTGCAGCGGGATTAAACGTCTGAAATTAACAAACCTTCTCCCTTTTCTGAAACAATAGTATAATATCACAACATTGAAAGACACGCTATAAAATATCAATTGGAAGACTTAACTCAATAAAAAAACGCAAATTAACACGAAATGAACGAATAAATTTGATCTGTGATACCTGAATGCAAATAAATAGTTAATACAAATTATAAGCATTTGATAAGGGATAAATGTCTAAGATCAAATTTAATTAAGCAGGTATAAACACAGTTAAAGTATGATACCACTGTGAAATGTTTAACAATGTTTAGAAAATTATTACTTTTGAAAAAAAACCTGCAACATATTATACACAGGTAAAAGAAAATAATTTTCTTGTAAAGTATACTCCTTCTTCTGTGTGTATGAAATCTTCCGTTTAGGAATACGAATACATTCCTTTTATATCAATAAAACGAATCTAACATTTGTTACATATGGGGTGAATATCGATAATAAAACTATACCATTAGTGACAGATTAGATTTCGTGTACAGGTGCAAGAAAAGTATTTAAGGAGTAATGAAATGATTGTGATGTTTTGAAATGTACATATACGATTGCATGATTGATTCTTGATATTTAAACGCCACTTTTTAGCGCCACTTTTTGGGCTATTTCATGGTGCCCAATTTTTATTGGTATTGGAAGCCAGATTGATCGGAGAATACCTCCGACTTTGATGGAAAAACTGACAATCTTAGAATTTAAGATTAGAGTCGATTGCACCCGCAAGTACGGGGTTCAAACTTACAACATCAGTGTTGCCTATCTAATTATTACAGTATTAGAACTACTTAGACCACTTGACCACCGAGATCCTTTGTAAACGTACGTAGTAAGATATAAGTCTAATGAGATTTTTTTTTCATATACATTTGTTATACACTTTTAATAAAATATGATATAAAATAGAAATATGAATTTTAAAGCTGCAGCATTCCATTCGGTATAAAAAGGAGGTGAAATATATTAAAGGAACAACCAAACTCGCTATGGCTAAACATAGTAAAAGACAACATGACAATAAACAGCATACATAGCATAACATAAAAGAACTAAAAACTGAACAACACAATATCTTTGTATGAAAAACCTTTATTTAAAAGGAATATGATTTCATATTAACTGATAATAATCTAATGCCAACATTCAGTATTGTCGAACGAGAAATTTCTTTCTGCATATATGACAACTTTCATTTCATAGAAACTTTCATACTAATCTTATGAAATCTTTCATATTTGATCAACTGCTCACGTTGATTCTTATTTAAAGATTTTGATCGCTTTGAATAAATGCCATAGATCGGCGAAAGAAACAAATGACATAGTTATACTTTAAATTCAAAGTTTAATTGATATCTGCAAAGAGAAGAAAATGAAAAGTCTAAAACGTGGAAACCGATAGAAATACGTGAGGTCATCTGAGGTATGCTGTACATATTAACACTTAGATGTAACAGGAGTTATAAAATCATGAAATCTTATTTTACGATTACGGAATAACTGTGTCCAAAATTTTTTAAAACTGCAAACGATTCTTCTCTCACTTCTTATATGAGATATCACTCCAGGTCAATTAAGGGCAAGCATTATTTTAAATTGTATAAACAGAAACTCTTCATACCTAAGAGATGATGAACTGTGTATGCCTGTTTTTTTTTCGTAAATCTTATTAGATTTGAAGTTGGCAAATCGTTGTGTGTTAAAAATATGAAAATTGTACAAAAGTAAAAGGAACTATTCACGAGTAACACGTTTATTTATTTTTTCATAACATGGCATTATACCTTTTTGAATTCTTTGTTTTTTACTTGCGTCTTTTTTGTGTGTTTTTTTTTCTCGACTGGTTCCATATTGACTGAGCATTTTTCACTGTATTTTGTGGTTTTGGATGATATATAATGTTTTTGTTATTAGTACTCTATCAACCATTATTAATACTTGATATCTTCTAGCTGAATAAAATTTATTTGTCTTATTTCTTTAATATTCAATTGACTCATACGACGTTATGACGGTTGAAATGTGCATATTTTTTGCACGTACTGATATATATCAATCACATATTACTAAAATAATGCAATAGTTCGTGTTCATAATTCATTTGGTGACTAATGTATATGTTCAGACTATAAAAGGTTACATTAAACGTGACAGCAATATATATTTGGTTCTGCATCTAACAAATAAATTAGAAATTATTCCATTTGATGTATTGGTTACATTTACAATAGTTAATAATAAATAAATATGTGTCTCTAAAAGTATTCATAGATCATGACGGACATAATAAATATATAAATTTGTGTGTGTGGGTAGAAATCAATATCATATTAAAAAGACTATAATATTATGTAATGCGGAAAGTAAATTATAGGACAACCAACATGCGGCATATTACTGATAAACTACTTGTCAATGTGTATACAACATAGCAAGATGAGGAAAATGTTAAGTAAATCTCATGAAAGTTATCAGGAGTATCATATATTACGCTAACTACAGGTTGTGTATATATCAAACTCACCACCGACTCTAAAATTAATACATTTTGAAGGTCAATGTCATTTCAAAGAGTAATAATTTAAAAACGATTGTTTTTATTTATTTGTCCTCATTACGAATAAGGTAATATTTGGCTTTATATTGATACACCGTGTGTCTCAATAATTTAAAATCTTTTCAAAAGCATGTATGAATATTACCATGTCACTGATATTGTACAGGTATAAGATGTATGTCTATAAAGAAAAGAAAAAAACATGATATTATTATACATCCTCTGTTAAATTTGCCCACCTTTTAAGATTTAGGATGCGACCCTGTTGCCAATTTGTAATAGTGAATCTGAAAATCAGGTTGTCTCGGTTTTCTAGCTCTCGGTCTCTTTCATATCAAAACATTGTAATAAGATAGCGAATACAGACTTCATAGCTGGTAGGTTGTATTTGGATATTTGATTCAATTTGGATGACTCTTTCGACAGAAGAGTAAAGTCGACGGGGTTTCTTGTGAAAAGGTTATCATACAGCACATATAAATTCTTGAGCAATCAATGTGCTTTACATGTAAGCGTTAACTGTTTAAATCAAATAGAAGTAATAGGAATCATGCAAGTATATGAGAGTGGGGTTCGTGTTGTTTATTCTTTATTTTTATATGTTGTGTCATGTTCACTATTGTTTTTCTGTTTGTCTTTTTCGTTTTTAGCCTTGGCGTTGTCAGTTTGTTTTAGATTTATGAGTTTGAATGTCCCTTTGGTATCTTTCGTCCCTCTTTTGAAGACTAGAGACCTACAACACGTAGTTTTAACATATACATTTCTATCAGCCATGCAGTATCAGGAACTATTAGTCTTGAATCAAGTTAACACAGTCGTTATTACTTTGTTTAGGATTATAAGATATAGGGAAATACACATGTCATATATTTGCATTTAACAATGACTTTAAAATATGTGCATCCTTTTGTGTCGGTTTAACTACAATTATGTTAAGGTGATGAAATGTAAGGTCCGACATACTTCTTTGTTTTATATTTAAACATCGGAAATACGTACAATCAATTACATAAATGTTACTATGATACCATACACATTTAAACAACATGGTACTATAGCGCTGTTCAATAGTCATATATCATTTCAACTAAATCAAATCAGGGTCACAAAACCAAAACAGAGTGAAAAAACATCTACCATTAAAAGGAAATAAAAAGGAACAACAGAACCATTAAACTGCTAGAAAAATAAACGCCAACGTACATATCTACGTACTATGTGATACCAACAGTTACAATCTAAAGTTTCATGATTTAGACAATGTGTGCACTTGAAGAACTTTGGGTTTCAAATTTTCTTCGGAGTTCTGTATTTTTGTACCAATAACTTTTGACTATCTTCAAAACTTTAATCTCCTTTAAAAAGATAAAAGTAAGTTGAAAATTAAGGAATCACTCACAAACGAATTATAATTTGATGAAAAAAAAGCATTAACAAAAACAAAGAAACCCCGAAATAAAAAGAGGAGGCCTGTAGAACATGGCAAAAATCTAGCTCTAGACTGCATCAACCAACATAATCTATTTTGTAAATTATATGTCATGAGTATGGTTAATTATTAATTATCACAGTTACACTAGAAATATGCTTACATATTAATGTTCAAGGCGGTATCATAACCCATAGTTGTTTATTTCTATGGCATTTGGTCTTTTGAAAAGAGTTGTCCATTGGCAATTATACCATACGCGGTTGAAGTTCGGGGAACAGTATACACTTCTTTTTTTAATATAGATTGTGGTAAAAAGGATAAATAATAAGAAAACATAAAACCTGTCTATCGCTGAAAGATACATAAAAGTCGTAAAAAAGAAAATATGCAGTTTTAATCATACAAGCATGTGAATGTGTATGTAGCCAATAGATTACAAAAACATTATAATCTTGTCATATATAAAAAAAGTAAAATCACAAAAATACTGAACTTAGAGGAAGATCAATTGGGAAAGTCCATAATCACATGGCAAAATCAAATAACAAAACGCATCAAAAACGAATGGACAAAAACTGTCATATTCCTGACTTGGTACAGGCATTTTCAAATGTAGAAAATGGTGGATTAAACCTGGTTCTATAGCGCTAACCCTCTCACCTTAATGACAGTCTCATTAATTTCCGATATTTTTACATTGATGCGTTAAATAAATTGTTCTAAACGTTTGTGTCTCGAAATCTATACAAACTAGTCTCTTATAATATGACAATGTGAAATATAGAAAGAAATGCATATTCTCTAATGAAAAAAAAAATCATTTTAAAACTATTAACAAGCAAAATATTTAAATCGAAAACCTCCATAAAATAGAGAGAAATACATTAAACATGAATTTAATTGTTCTCATTTGTATCACCGACTAGCTGCTTAGAGCTTAAATATTCCAATGAAAGTAGCAATTCATTTCTCACAAAGAGCAAATAATATTTACGGGCGCATTGGCATAATAAAAAAAAAAGATAGTAGCATTTTGTGCAACTAAAAAAAAAATGAATGAAATATCATATAATCTAGAACAGCTAACAGAATTAATTATATATTACCCTTATCTATCAAAACAGTTCGCTTTCTATCAGTCTTTGTGTTATAATAAGTGAAAAAGAGGCAACCGATATTCGACAACACAGAAAAAAAGGTTAAGAATGTAAAAAAAGACCCAAAGCTTCCAACAATGAGTCATTGGCTCTTGAAGTGTAAATCATGTCTACATTACATATGACATAGGCACAGCTTTAAATGTCACATTCAAGGAAGAGATGACTTTTGTTGTTTTCTTAATCTCAACTTTGAATTCGTCCCTTTAATCAATTAACACCTCCATCAAAATATTCTAAATAAAATAATTAATTCTGACAAATATCTTAAATACCATTGCAACCAGCAATTATCGATTTCTTATATTTGTGAACATCGTAACAAACATTTCAGACATATTTGCAAAAATAGGTACACAGTTAATAACCATGCAATTTCTCAAAACATGAATACAAGATAATAAGAATAAGGTTAAGTTTGTAAAGGACATACAATTAAATGTAGCGCTGGGGATGTATAGTCTAGCGCTGAAAATGTAAAGTCAAGTGCTGGAGATATGGAGTCAAGCGCTGGAAATGTAAAATCAAGCGCTAGAGATGTAAAGTCTGGCGCTGAAGATGTAAAGTCAAGCGCTGGAAATGTAAAGTCAAGCGCTGGAGATGAATAGTCAAGCGCTGAAGATGTAAAGTATAGCGCTAGAGATGTAAACTCAAGCCTTGGAGATGTAAAGTCTAGCGCTGAAGATGTAAAGTCAAGCGCAACATAGAACCCAGACTTTGCATCTCCAGCGCTTGACTTTTCATCTTCAGCGCTAGACTTTACATCTCCAGCGCTTGACTTTACATCTCCAGGGCTTGACTTTACATCTCCAGCGATTGACTTAACATCTTCAGCGCTAGACTTTAGATCTCCAGCGCTTGACTTTACATATCAAGCGCCAGACTTTACATCTCCAGCGCTTGACTATACATCTTCAGCGTTGGACTTTTCATCTCTAGCGCTAGACACAACATCTCTAGCGCTATATTTTACATCTCCAACGCTTGATTTTACATCTCCAGCGCTTGGCTTTACATCTTCAGTGCCATACTTTACATCTCCAGCGCTTGATTTTACATCTTTAGCGCTAGACCTTACATCTCCAGCGCTTTACTTTACATCTTCAGCGCTGGACTTTACATCTCAAGCGCTAGACTTTACATCTCTAAGCGATTTATAAACGAATTGATAAAATGGACCGAGAAAGACGAATTCAACATAAACAAATTGTACCTGAGAGTTATGAATTATATGTTATTCCTTAAACGTACTTTATAACCTTCTTGATGTACTATAGACTTGTTCACCTATAACTGATGCTTAAATGTGGAGAACATTTTCCAAATAATGATCCATTTATTAAAGCTAAGCTTCAATTATGTTGCCGCTATTTTTTCGCAAGATATAATTCCAACCAATAAAATTTCATTTAGATTTTAGAGCTGACGAACCGTATAATCTTATCCTATCAGTTTATTACAAAAAGATATGCCTTACAAAATCAATGTAAGAAGACAATTGAATTTAACGTCGCCGCACATTATGGAAATAATAACATAGCGTTGTAAAGGTCGTATTTCTTCAATAATGCACAACCATAAAACTTATATCATTCTTGTTTGTTTACCGATATTCTAGTTACGCAGTACATGCTTTCCGTGTTACGTGTTTTTACAAAATGAATATGAATGATATATTTATAACAACCTGAATAAAATATTAACATTGGACATGTCTTATGTAGTTTTTTTTTGGTGACGTCATTTTTTTCTACAAAATCCGATATAAAGGAAACTTTTGCCACTTGATTTCGGCTTATTCGAGTATTTTGATCGTAAGAAATACACTTTCTTGCATGACGCATTATTGAAAAAAATCAGAAATTATTGCATGCATTTGTAAATGCGATTTTTCAAGAAAAATGCAAGATTAACTAGTGCAATATCTTGAAAAAGCTGTACATATACAGTTATATCTGACACCAGAATGTCAGTGTTTTTTATTGAAGTAGTCACCCAGTCGCAATAATTGCATTGAGGAAATGTTTACAATAATATCTAATTTTACAATATCCGATGTTTTTGTCGAGTTTAAAAAAAACCCCAAGATGACCAATAATGGAAAAAAAATAAGATAAGCGAAAAAGGCTTATAAGTATAAAAAAGGCCATTACACTAAACCTGAAGTAATCTGATAACAGCATGATAACAATTACTGGTTGACAAAAAGACATGTATTTTAAAAAACCTTCAAACGAAAACGCAGGACTTAACAACAAAAACCTAACCATCATTTAGAAGAGCTGCTTAGCTCATTCGATAGAGAGATCACATGAGGTCAATTAGCTGTACCCGTTGCGAAATTCGTTTAGAAAAACTGTGTTGTTACACTTCATCAGTGGTGTTATATATAAACACAGATATTCAACTATATCCATTCAATTTGTATTTTCATTCGATAACACGTCGCAATCAAGAATCAATAAACACATGATAAAACGGAAACAAACTGGATGCAGAGTTGTCTCCTTGGTAATCAAACCACATATTTCTATATCTAACACAATGACAAACGATAATAACACTAACCCTAACCATTACCCTACACTAAAAATTGAAAAAAAATGAAAATAACACGAACCCCACTATATAAAATTAGTTGAGATGTTCCGAAAGGTAACAGTTTATGAAATATAAGCCAACAACCCCTTGTACTGTTGTTAAAAAAGCTTAAAAATCATACGTTTTATGATAACAGACGAGTCTTAGATACGTGATTTGTTAAATTACTTCTTGTTGGCTTTGAAATAGCAGTCAGTAACTTTGAGTACTCTCAAACCACAACTTGGTGTCTTTTTGTAGTTAGGATATACAATAACCCGGCCACGTTCACGCTGTGTTTTTGCTAGATTTATTTCTATTGGTATTAATCTGATGTTCTCGGCAGTTTATTCAACTGAATTTTATACTTCGTTCTTATGATGTACAGTCACACCTCTGTCCCATGTTAGAGAGAGGGTTGGGATCTCGCTAACATGTTAACGCCGCAACATAGTGTCAGAAGACTAATTGTAATTCTGTGGTTGTCCTTGTTGATGTGCTACATATTTGTTGTTCGTTCGTTTTTGTACATACATTGATTCGGCCGTTAGTTTTCTTGTTTGAATTGCTTCACATTTGTCATTTTAGGGCCTTTTATAGCTGACTATGCGATATTGGCATTGTCCATTGTTGAAGGCCATATGGTGACCTATAATTGTTCATTTCTGTGTCATTTTGTCTCCTCTTGTTGATAGTTGTTTTAATGGCAGTCATACCACATCTTTTTTTCTATATATAGTAAATGTATATCGTCTTAGCAATGTGTTATATCTAATCGTTGACCTGTAGATTAAGTACCCCAAAGCGTGGTTGACTATGAACGCTTGAAATTCAAACAAAGGTATGCAAGACTAGAGATACACTTGACTATTATTGATTGACGACATATACAGTTAAAAAAATACACCATTGAACTTATTAGCAATGTTCTTCTATTTTACATCAGTAGTGTTACACTAAGCAAGTAACAACACAGTATAAACTTGTATTAGGTTTTGTCACAATTAATAAAAGAAAGTTGACGGAATTTTGATAAATGAAGGCAAAAGCAGTATACTGCTGTTAAAAAGTAACACTTCGGGTTAAATATATTCAAGGATACTGGACATTATTTTTGTATTCTTTACGAAATTAATTTATTCAATCATAGATATAAAAAGATGTGGTATCAGTGCAAATGAAACAACTATCTTTCATGTATCCTTTAAAAAAAAACATAAAAAAGAGTATAAAGAGAGATTGCTGTCGGCCTTACATATTTCCTCTCAAAGTAATCATTGTCACCGAATGCATTTAGGAAAAAGTAAATTGTATTCCTCCGCAGCGGTAAATAATCTATCATTATGGTACGTCGTGTAAACGTTGACGATTGATGGTGAAATTGTCATTCCTATAGTTGTTGCTGTACATTACAACATTAATGTTTTATCATAGGAAATTATTTTGTAACATGGTTAGTCTTGTTTTTTTTTTTCATTCGATCTTATTCATATTAGTCTGAAAGGGAACGTCTAAGCAGATAGACTAAATGAATAGAAATCAGATAACCAATGCACATAGATAATGTGTTGTGTCGTTTTGTATTATCGCAGTCTTGCCTTTAGGGTAATATATGATAAATTAATCACTTTCATACAGTCGAATTTAAATGTACAACATTCTTAGATGATCGCACGCGGAAACTTCCAATTAGCTCGGGGTAAATTTTGTAGACGATGAAAGGAAATGGGTAATATGTCAAAGCGACAACGATCCGACCATAGAGCAGTCAACAGCCGAAGGCCACAAATGGGTCTGCATTTTAGCGAGAAACTCCCGTACCCGGGGGCGTCCTTTAGCTGGCCTCTTAAAATATGTATACTAGTTCTGTGATAATGGACGTCATACTAAACTCCGAATTATACACAAAAAACTAAAATTAAAAATCATACAAGACTAACAAAGGCCAGAGGCTCCTGACTTGGGACAGGCGCAAAATTGCGGCGGAGTTAAACATGTTTGTGAGATCTCAATCCTCCACCTATACATCTAGTCAATGTAGACAACTAAACGCATAACAATACGCACACTAAAATTCAGTTCAAGAGAAGTCCGAGTCCGATGTCAGAAGATGTAACAAAATAAATTCAACAAAATGACAATAATGCATAAATAACAACAGACTACTAGCAGTTTACTGACATGCCAGCTCCAGACCTCAATAAAACACATTGAAATATTATGTCTTCATCATATGAATATCAGGCACAATCCCTTCCGTTAGGGGTTTAGTATCATACTATCATAAAATATATGAGAAGAAAATAATCCGTGTCATACCAACAACTGTTTTTTGAATAAATGTGTTTAGTTCCGGTGCACTATAAGTGAATCAAGATTAAAGCCAAAATACGCAATTTTTAATGACCTGACAACAGTATCGAAACTATATCCATTATTAATAAGTCTGTTCAAAGGTTTTATAAGCCTTTGAGTTGAATACTGACTTTTTGTGCTTTGTAAAGAATGTTACCATAAAAAATTGGATGTGAAATACCTGAACGTATGTCTGCATGTTGAGTTATATTTACGAATTATTCCTTATACCGATGATAAAATTTAGTAATTGTTTTGACTAGTTTGTGACATCGAAAACCCTGGTGTAATAATTTTTCAGTCAAGCATAAATTTCTCTAGCTCAATATAAAAAAGAAGATTGCCAATGAGACAACTATCCACAAAAATATAATACGTTGTTACGTACACGAGCGAAGCGTACAAGTTGGAATATATAGACACCGTAAGAATGTCACCATCTGAAAATAGATAATTTACGATAGGAAATGAACAATCATCTCTTTTATCATAAATTGTTTATGTAATACTCAACTAAGAGAGCAACTAGAAAAATACGAATGACCAACGAGACATGATGGTCAATCCATGGTATCCAACCGATTGTAAGGAACCATTTAGCTCATGATCGTGATATGTGTAAACCGTGTGAAAAATTGAACACGGTTTATTTTTTACGACATGTTCATAAAGTTAAAAAATACTTGAAAGAAAATCATATGACAAAAACTAACAAAAGTCAAGCAACTTTGTTGGGGATACGCTCATACTTGTTTTTTTTCTCTTGCTAATTTTGCAAATGAATATGAGATATATAAACACCATAAGATGGTGACAAGGGAACGTCACCATCTAAAAATGAATAATTACGATAGGAAATGAAAAATCATCTCTTTTATCATACATTTTTGCATTAAGCTTCCCGTTAAGGATATAGATATCAAGATCGGGAAAGAGCAGTAGTCCTTATTTGTATTACAGATGGGTGCGGTGCTAACCTTGACAAAAGTTAACTTGGAGCAGACTTGTTGACTGCTTTCTAAGTTAACTTGAGAATTTTTAAGCAGACAAGCAAGTTAACTTCGTCGTTGGTGGACCAGACCTACGGTCTGTTTTTTTAGGACTGCTGCAAACCTATCGGTAGGTCTGCTCCAGACCAGACCTGTGGACAAGTCTGCTTTTGACCAGTCCTGAACACAGGTCTACCCCAGACCAGTCCTGAAGACAGGTCTGCCCCAGACCAGTCCTGAAGACAGGTCTGCCCCAGACCAGACCTGTGGACAAGTCTGCTTTTGCCCAGTCCTGAGGACAGGTCTGTCCCAGACCAGACCTGTGGACAGGTCTGCTCCTGACCAGACCTGTGGACAAGTCTGCTTCTGACAAGACCTGTGGACAAGTCTTCTATTGACCAGACCTGATGACATATATGCTTATGATAGATTATCGTGTATAAAAGTTTTCATATCAGACTTGAGCTTTAATCAAAATATGTAAACAACATTCGCATTGTTTTCTCCCGAAAACTCTACTAGATATTATACAACAAAATTCTTTTTAATTTTTAATTGGTATATTCTTAAAACATAAAACAATGGCTATACAATCACATAGAGCTATCATAAAGGAAATGAAAGTTGTTCATTTTTTGTTATTAGAAGGCGGCTAGAAAGGTTATCCTAATGCATCGGAACAATATTCTTATATCATGGGATATCAACATCATTGTCGACTTTGCGTCGTTCCACGTTATTTACCTGTCTCTTCCTAAATTTATACATGCGTGGATATCATTTTTTTTCAATTTGTTTGCATTGGATTTACTATTCTATTTTCCGCAGAATATTCTAATGAAAATTGTACAATGTCCGGATACGTACGGTGTGGTAAAACTATCAACAATATCGTCAAATTCGTCAGATTTGTCGAGAGATTTGTGCACTTGGTCTTGAATGAAATAGTTGCCACTTGACGTTAAACTACAAACAAAATCAATAAACCGATCTATTCCAAGAAAAGAACCTCATATACTATTTATTATAAAGTAGAAATGAATTCAGACATGGCCATGCTGTCAGTGTTGGTACTTGGATGATGATGCCTAATAATTTTGTTTTACTCATCAGCCTGAACAACATGAACTACTATCTCTAACATTTCTAGTGACTGTTCAATATTATGAATACAGAGATGAAATGCTGACACTCTCAAGTTATGCGGACAAAATTTTGCATTAATTGTTTTCCAATATTATTGCTTACATTTGTGGTCCTACTAAAACATATGCTAAAATGTGCACAGGAGCGCCAAGATGAGACAAAAAAGGAGCCCGGTTAAATCCATCGCAACATTTAAAAAAAACTGCTGATTTATAATGCAGCCACATAGATTTACAAATTAAAGTGCACATATGGTTAGTTTTGGTGGAAGCGGTCAAATAATTGTGTTGTACAAGTAAGCATGAGAAATCAAAACTGTTTTCCTGGTTTCTATGATGAGTTTATTTGTAACGTATCAATATTTTGAATAAAAGGAGGCCATGCTGACACCCTAAATTTATGCGAACAAAAATTTGTTGTTATTGTATTGCAATATTGCTGTCCATTGTATTATACATTGAATCCTGACATCAACAAAATATGGCTGATTTACTATGCGGGTATTTAGATTTACAAATTAAAGTGCACATATAGTCAGTTTTAGTCAATGTGGTCGAACAATTTTGTTGTACAAGTCAGCTTGAGGTATTTAAACTACTGAAATTTAGTTACGTATCAATATTTTGAAATAAAGGAGGACATTCTTTCACCCTAAATTTATGCGAACAAAAAGTTGTTTTTAATGTATTGCAATATTACTGTCCAATTGATTGTACATTGAATCCTGACACAAAAAATATGGCTGATTTAGCATGCAAGTATACATGGTATATATATTTACAAATTAAAGTGCACATATGGCCAGTTTTGGTCAATGCGGTCAAAGAATTTTGTTAGATGAATTTTATTGTACATGTCAGCATGAGGTATCATAACTACTGAAATTTTGTTACGTATCAATATTTTGAATAAAAGGAGGACATTCTGGCACCCTAAATTTATGCGAACCAAAATTTGTTGTTATTTTATTGTAATATTGCTGTCCATTGTATTGTAAATTGAATCCTGATACAAAAACTATGGCTGATTTACTATGCGGGTATACATGGTATATAGATTTACAAATTAAAGTGCACATCTGGTCAGTTTTGGTCGATGCGGTAAAATTATTTTGTTGTGCAAGTCAGCATGAGGTATGAACACTCTTTATTTGAATTAAGTTCAACAGTATAAATTTCCTTGGTATACATACTGAAGTCGTCATTATTGAGAGCCAATATATCATCAAATATCTAAAAGTATTGTTAAATTTTGTATCAAATATTGTTTCGATGGCTTTTTGCTAATTTTAGTCATAAATTGTAACTCATAACAATACAAAAAAAAAGTCCGCAATAGGTGGTGAACAGTTAGTGCCCAATGAAATTCCAATAACATGAATAACTTGACGATATACAGAATCTCCAAAGCGAACAAAGATGTTATCAAGTAAAATTTCAAGCGCAAATATAGTACCAAAGCATGTGCAATTAACATAGTTCTTTTGTTTATTGCTACTAAATAATGACATAAAAGAGTTTGAACATATGTACTCGCATTCTGACTTTTAAATGCTCCGTTAATTAGGGATGTGATTGTTTTTCATAATAAGAATATGGGGTAAAGTGGTATATAGGGTAGAAAATCAAAACTTTGAATAGATTCAAAATCACCAATATATGCATGCAATTTATCAAGTACTTCCAACGAGTTTTTGACACTCCAAAAATAATTAATTCCACTATTTCCACTATTTTCAAAGGCCTAATTTGAACAATGTATTATCAGATTTTTTTTGTACCAAGTGTACTAGTAGGAAGAATAGACGATTTAGAAGTGGAACATTGATGAAGATGAAATAAATCTATATTTGTAAGGTTGTCCCTTTTGTAGATTTTACCTTTTTTCGTTTAGTTTTTTTATGTAGTTTCCATCTACTGAAGATAAAATGACACTGACTTTTAGGATAAGATAACAAACAAGATGATAAAAACAAAATGTGAAAGTGTAATATCAGTTGGTATGACAAGGTCATATCGTATTTTTTTTTCATTGTGCATTCGCTAACGGTTCTATCTAAAAGAAGAATGAGACCCAACATACAACATATGACCATTAAGTTACCGGTAATAATGTTGCGAACGTTTTGAATTTTGAGTCTTTAACCAAGTTACATATATCTGCTGACTTAGGAAATCCAGAATAAGCCTTTGAAATGTAATCATACCACAGGCGCATGTAGTGGTCACTGGAATGTGTTTAATACATACTATTAAGATCATCCAATTGAATAATTGAATACCAGGTCTTTTTTTCTCATGTGAAGTTTTTTTTGATAAAATGTTTAAAATAAAAAAAAAAAAAATAAACCTTTAGATATCCACAAAATGTTTACTATTTTGTGTCGTTTTTCACTTTCTTTTATGTATATTAGTGTCCCTCATAAAGGAGACAACCCAAATATGGATCTCTAATCATAGGGTCAATTACTGGAATTGGCAAATAGCCTATTGATTGCTCGACGACAATTTAAGACGGGATAACATGATTTGTGAGATGTTAACAGTTTTAAATAGATCTGTGCGCCGTTTTTTACCTTTTGTTGATTTTGCAATTTTAATTAATTCAATTATAAATTTCCTATCCATTGAAGAAGAAAAAAGACAAACACAACGATGAAAACAAAATGTAAAAGTGTGAGATCAGGTGGTCGTAATTTCTCACTGTGCAGAAGTCAGCTGTTCCTCTACCTAGCAAACGAATACTAAACACCAACAGACAACATCTTACTACTAAATGACCGTTAATAATGTTACATATACGACCGTCAGAATTGAAGGTCAATCACCAAGTAAGATATTTCTGCTGAGTTTGTAAAAGTAACGTTAGCCTACTGAATTATATAAAAATAACTCTGGTAGTCAACAAATTCAGTGCTCTTTAAAAATGAGATGTCGTAATAAAAAGAATGTGCACGATATGAAAGGATGTTTTAATACATATCAACAGCCGGTTAATAACAGATAATTCAAGATAGTTCAAATAAATAAAGATGGTATAATCGTCGCACGATTATTGTCAAAATAAAATAAGCGGAAAAAGTGATATTATATAATAAAACATATTTTGTTCTTTATATATTCCTATTTTGCGTCACTGATGAAGCTTATGTAGACGCAACGCGCGTCTAGTGTATTATTAAATGGTATCTTAAAATACTAAGTATGTTCAATCTTATATTGACTGAATGATCGGGTATATCAATACGGAATGCTGCGAAATTAGTATACGTAAACGTAAATAAAAACGTTTCTCAATAATGAAATACTATTTCACTAGTTTATTAGTCCGTCTTGATAATACAAACTGAATGGAAGTTTGATGGTTAGTTTTGTACACTTTTTTCCTAAAGGAAGATTGTTTGAATAATTCGATTGGAACAGAAATTATTTATAAACAAAAACTAAATAAAACCCGCATTATCTTTATATATATCGTTAGTATCCAAAAGTTAGTTCATATAAGAGGCACTCAAGTACGAAATTGGAAATGGAAAATGCGTTGTAAGACCATTGTTGCAATGATAATTAAATAAACTAAAGACTGAAACGCTTAAAAACTTAGTTTTAAAAATGCCCTGCTGTTATTTAAAGATTGAAGCTCTTCAATAGTAAACCATGTCGTGTAACTAATAATAAATCAGTATAGCTAAATTATCTTCAATTCCAACTCACTCATATATTACTTGTAACAATGCTTGTATTAAATAACCAATTGACACAAAATCCTCTTAAACATAATTCATATTGTTAAGAGCAAATTCAAGGACATACGCAAAAGCTCTTGGACAGATTTATTATCTCGTAAATGTCATAGTTTTGAAAACAGCAAAATTATTAAAGTCATTACCAAAGCAATTATCCAACACAGTAACCAACAAATCTATAACCATAATTTACATGTTGTAGTTCGCGTTACACTATTTTTGCTGAGAAAACAATAAAATTATAGAAGGCAGCATTCAAATTTTAAATATCTTCATCGTTATCACGAAGTGTTCTCCAAAACAGAAAAACTGAGGTACAAATCATGATAACAAATGATTATCAAATCGTATGATTTCTTTATGATTTGAAAGTGATAAAATTTCACATGCCCATGAGCAGACAAATCACAACATTGTTCATGCCGGTATCTTTAACAGATAACTATATGAAATGGATTAATTGCCTAATACTGAAAAGAGGCCAGGAAACAGTCTTTTGACTAGGACTTTGTATATATTAGACAGCAACATAACACCCTTTGCTTAAGTCTAAATATAGGTTAGTATTCGATATATGCTTTCTCTGTTGGAATTAGGTATTTTTTTTTAACTATTTCGTTGCAAATACTTCAAAACAACATATTGCTGTCGTTATTCCCTATCATTTTTTAGAGGTAACATGACACCACGAACAACAAAAATTATGAAAAATCTAGTTTACTCAAGTGCACATATATCTTGTTTGTATAACCAATGTTATTTTAACTGATCGGGCGGAGCTTACGTTTTTACTCGCTTAAAGACAGTTTTTTTTAAGATGTGTGAGATAAGGATGAGTGCCGTTGTAATTATCATTGATTTCTAATCATCTATCAGTGCAACCTAAAGAGTATACAATGATTTCAATTGGACACTTCATTGTTGAGTTTATTCCAAAATACCTATTAGAAAATGGACTGGTCAATGATGAACGAACCGTTTAAATTCCACCCAGTCAAGTGAATTAAATCAATTAATAGCAGGAAGTTTTACTTCCGATCCAATGTCCAAACAACCTCAATGCGATAAACTGTATATGGTGAAATGACTTTATCCTTACGCTTCTAGTTTGTAAAATTATAAATATGATTTACAGCTGCAAATATAGACATTTACTTGGTAAATTTGAAATTCGTTAAAATTACTTTAATAGATATCAGTATATTATAATATCAAAACAAAAACAGTTCAACAATACTATAGCAAAAGCAATGACAAACATTACTCAGGTACGGTGTTAAATAATGGAAAGTGCTTCAAAATAGCTATCATTAACTGAATGTGTTAAAAAATAATCTGAGAAAGTCATGAGAGAGGAAGACGACTCTTCCGCGGAACCGTGTGTTAAGTTTAAGCATTTTTCTCAAGACAATTTTGTTTTTGTATATTTGGATCAAAACATAATTTTTATTAAAGGATTATGACGTTTTTGCTGTACGTTTTATATTTATGTTGACAAGATCCGAAAACAATTTTTGTTTTAAGACAAACTCAAAGAAACTTAGAAAAGACAAATATAAAAAAAGTTTCTGTTTTATACAAGCATGCAGGAATCATTCGGAATTGGCAAATGTAATTTGAACAGATCATTTGAAAAAGACTGTAAAAACATTCTTTTTAAAATTCCAATATTTAAGTTCGGGGACCTATTTTATGAGTTTAGAAGTAAATTGCATCAAATATAATTCAAAGAATAAACATGAATATGGGAAATAAACTTAGTTCCAAGTCAGGAGCCTGTAATTCAGTCGTTGTCGTTTGTTTGTATGTTACATTTTAGTTTTTTGTTCATTTTCTATATAAATAATGCCGTTAGTTTTCTCGTTTGAATTGTTTTATATTGTCTTATCGATGCCTTTTATAGCTGACTATGTGGTATGTGCTTTGCTCAATGTTGAAGGCCGTACGGTGATCTATAGTTGTTAATGTTTGTGTCATTTTGGTCTCTTGAGGACAGTTGTCTCATTGGCAATCATACCACATCTTTTTTTTATATTAGTACATTTAGTATTCATACTCACCATACAACATTATCGAGGGTTTTTTAATCTTGTTTTTTAAAATATAAATTTGATGATTACATGATCTGTTTGCCTTTGTATCCA
Organism: Mytilus edulis; assembly: GCA_019925275.1. Taxonomy (NCBI): domain Eukaryota; kingdom Metazoa; phylum Mollusca; class Bivalvia; order Mytilida; family Mytilidae; genus Mytilus; species Mytilus edulis. The sequence continues at coordinate 15,422,688 of CM034351.1, forward strand.
TTATCATATATTTACATAAAGTCGAAATGAGATAAATTTTAGTTTATTGAAATGTCGAAATTAAATTATTCAAAGAAAACCAATCAAGACAAAGAAATATTGTTTGTTACTCAAAAAATATGTCTGCGTTCTTTACAAATGCTAAACCGTGCAACTTCACAATTCATACTTACCAGCTTATTGGATTTTTTTGGAATGTCAAAAGATCAATTATTATCAATACATTTTAAGATATACTTTCTATATGATTAGTTGTAGGTTCAAAATGTCCAACATGTTTCGTAATTAAATTTGTGACATTTTTGAATCATCTTCAATAAAGTGGTCCATTGATTGCGATACTTGTTTTGTTCAAATGTCGAAAATCGTCTTCTGTAGAAACGTTAAACTTAATAGCTGTCTTATTATAATGTTATTTAGAATAACTAAACCTGAAATATTACGGTTTTTCTATGATGGTCCATCATAACAAAATTAAAGCCTTATAAATAATTCTTTAGGATTCGTTTGATATCGCCAGCATCGTTGTAATTGAAACAGGAAGAAAGGATTACCAACTTAAAGTAGAGATATTAGACTTCTTTAGAAGATGACCATATAATTACATTAAGTCGGGTTCCGAGCAAAAGTTTAGATCATATCATTTAAGCCCAGAAGAAAATAAGTTGTCAAAATGATAGAAATGACAAGATTAAAGACGTACATTACGTTCCTTCTACAATGAAATCGTACAAGTTTTGACTTATTTCATCCTCAAGATAGCATCTAGTATGATTTTGATTATTTGTTCAGCTTTCGTAAACAACTTTTATGTTGATATTGCCTTTAAAGTCATACGAAACGAGTGCCTGGTGTGAAACAATGTTTAATCCATTATTAGATCAAAGTATACATGTATCATGAACATAGTCTTCTGTGTTCGATGTGATCATTTTCTTAGTATCTATATCGTATCATCGACCATAAATATTCCAGTTTATCACTGTTGATGGGAAAATATGGCAGCTTATTAATGGTCCTATTTTGAAACCGAAGTTTATCGATTGTCACATTTGTTAATAATCAAAAAAGAAGCATGAACATTCAGGAAAGCATGTGTATAACATGAACAATAAGATATATAGTTTATTTAGATGACTGAGATGATACTTATCGGGATGTATCCCTCTTTTGTGTTGCTAATGTAAAATCAGAAAGGGTAAACAGCAAGCATACTACTTGCAATTAATGAATAAAAACAGAAAAACAATAAAACCCAAATAGATTATACGTACCGACCATCTGTAGATTGTTTCTGTTATCAGACCCATGTTTATTGAACTGGCATAGCAAGATGATTAATAAGGGGTCATTAACAAAAACAATAAGCTAAGCCAGATCAAAAGTAAAATCCAAGTAGTGATGCCAAGATAAGACCAGATGAAAAATGTAATACCGGAGAAAAACGTTAATTTCATAACCGCATGATATTATCAGTTTTTAAGATTATATTCATTCCTGTATCCGGTAGCATCAGCCAATCCAATCTAGAGACAATCAAATAAAGGTATCAGTCTGAGTAATCTTGTTACAAAATTATATCGAAAGGGAATAATTTTACTTAACAGAACATGTTAACAAGATCACGATAACAAGGACATTTAAGGAACAAAAAAATCAACAAAACGAAAACTGTGAATGAAAGAAAAAAAGAATATCAATCAAGTGAGTAGTGCTATAATACTATATATTATGACAGTACTATAGCAGTAGAAAACTATTTAACGACCTCTAGAAAGCACCATGTAGTATTTAACAATTAATAAGAGAATTGACCATACATCTTTCCACGCGTTATTGGTCATATTTGTATGAATAACTGAATTAAATAAGAAAAAAAAATAATGTCAAAAGTGGAAAGAATCATTTATAAAATTACACAATTAACAGTTTATTTGCCAATTACCGATTTGATTCTGTTTTTACACACTTTTTGAACAAATTAATTCCCTTTGTCAATTGTAGACTAGTTCCATACCGGACAACATGAGCTTTTGCCAATGCAAAGCATGATGAATTGCAATTAATGTATCGGCGGTTTAACTAATATTTCATGAAAAAAAATTCTAATGTCAAAAGTATTTAGCAAAACAACAAATTAATGTAATTAAAAGTTTTTAAAACCTTATAAATTACTCACATTACGCACAGGTAAATTTGCTCTTTCTGCTAACTCTCCGTTGTAAATGAAAATTAATGTCCCTCATAAGGGAGACAACCCAAATATGGATCTCTAATTATAGGATTAAATTACTGGAATTGACAAATAGCCTATTGATTGCTCGACGACAATATAATACGGGATAACATGAGTTGTGAGATAGTCATCAATGAGAAAGCAACACCACGACAGCGAGTAATCAAATGTAAGCTAGAGGGTTTAGTTGTGTTTTTTTTTCCATTGCACAGGTGGTCACACAATATATTGCGGATAATCGATCCTGTGTTGTCCACATTTGACATATCTGTGTTTTATTATACTTGATCATTCTACAGATCATTCTGTCATTTATATAACGGATTACCGAAAAATGAGTTAGTAAATAGTTATTATGTTATTAAGAGCAGACACATTGCAATTGAAAGTAGTTCCGTTACGTCCCGATTGTAGAAGATTCCACAACTAACTAATTTGCATATTGAATTCTTTTTGTTAAGTTTTAAACATATATATACGTCAAGTGTTGCATCTTATATTATCGAGTTTAACGACAATATTTATATTTTCATATGGAGATGTATTTTTTAATTTATTTTGATGAATGGCATTTTTTTGGGTTGTTTTTCGTTTTTATTCAAATTGCTGTATATACATAACAGACATTGAAACTTTCAAAATGTATGAGATGCAGTTTAAACATACCCATGCACTTGCTTTTACAACGACAAGCACTATATTCGATCAACATTATTGATGAACGAATAATACAATCAACAGAAATACAATTGAGAATGGAAATGGGGAATGTGTTAAAGAGACAACAACCCGACCAAATAAAAAACAACAGCAGAGGGTCACCAACAGGTCTTCAATGTAGCGAGAAATTCCCGCACCCTGAGGCGTCCTTCAGCTGGCCCTCAAACAAATATATACTAGTCCAGTGATAATGAACGCCATACTTATTTCCAAATTGTACACAAGCAACTCAAATTAAAATAATACTAGACTAACAAAGGCCAGAGGCTCCTGACTTGGGACAGGCGCAAAAATGCGGCGGGGTTAAACATGTTTGTGAGATCTCAACCCTCCCCTATACCTCTAACCAATGTAGAAAAGTAAACGCATAATAATACGCACATTAAAATTCAGTTCAAGAGAAGTCCGAGTCTGATGTCAGAAGATGTAACCAAAGAAAATAAACAAAATGACAATAATACATAAATAACAACAGACTACTAGCAGTTAACTGACATGCCAGCACCAGACTTCAATTAAAGTGACTGAACATATGAACATCAGGCACAATCCTTCCCGTTAGGGGTTTAGTATCAGTTTGGTCCTGTATAGATATGAATTTAATGCACATATTTGTTTAAATAGAAAATGGAAAAGTAAAAGAGCTGAAAGATATAACAACGCTCATTTACAAAAAGTTCACTCTGAAGATTTTATCAATAAGCATAAAAAGCACTTGCAGTGTTTTATATGTTGTCGAACTAAGTTTGAATGCATATACATTTATTTGCCTTTACAAACCAATATGTATTTCATTCACGTTCAAGTACCAACATTACATGTAACAAATTGTGTTTCCGTCCCTACCGAGTCAATATTGAATAACTAATCGGAGGAAAACATGTAGTTGTGCAATTAATTAACGGCTGCTGTTTTCCTGTTAACGGTAAAAACACTACTTAAAGTACTCGGTTTCAGTACAAAACCGTTGCTTCCCATGATTATGTTTCATTTTTAATGAGATTGCGAAATGTTACAACTGTTGGCTTAGCCTGCTAGTAAATATTCTTAATAAAATGATTCTTATATTTTGTATTAATATGTAAAAGGGTTATAAAGAACGCACTTTACAACATTAACAACATGTCTCAGATGAATAATCATAGAACATATGTCAATTTAATGTGTTTTTACCATTGTTAATAAAGGCGACTTGTATCAAAATTGAGGTTGGTTATTTTGTTATTTTGTTGAGCTTAGACAAATCAACAAATCAAACTTACAGAATCCCATAATAACAGGCAAATGAAACACGACCACCTTTGATGTAAAAAATCGAGAACTTGATGTTTAAAAAAAATTGGAACACAGCTGGAGGAATCTGAAAACGATGGATAGAAGAAGCTGGATATTAAGTTAACGTAAACACTGTTTACCTAGCATAACCAACGTTGCTTTAAACTTAAAGAGATTTAAAAGTAAAAATAACACATGATAGTCTTCAAATATGTGATTGGTTTGACGCGCTATTTATTCTACATTAAGATTCAAAATGGTCGTTCAAACCTATTTAAACATTGGAAAAATGATAATTTGAAAATGTAAGAATCACTGATTTTAAAATGATTTTTTTTTGGAACATGTATTTTGATATACCCGAGTGGCGTGCATGACCAATTTTTAACGAATCGAGAGCAACATGAAACGTGACAATTATAGTGGAGTATAGATGTCTTACTCTTCAACAACACGTGTGATTATTCCAAAATTGTAGGGGTTCATATTAGTCAATATTTAAGTTAAGAAGAAGTACTGTATAAAATTACCACTAAACAAGATAAATAATTATTATATTATGACATTTATTAAAATACACCACTTTATTACTACCAGTGCTGAAGAAAGGACTTTCGGGCGTTTGTCAAAATGATTGAATTTGACAGATATTTGTTTGACATTTGATTGGTCCATTATATAAGCAAACCGACATTTATCATTGTCTCCAGCTACTGTCCATTGATTATTAGAACAGTAAACAAAAAGCGTTTCATCAAGTTCTGTCATAAGTTCTTCCTACAAGAAAAGTATGTATGACAAGCAGACGACCTTGGTGGTTTATCACACTACAGGTTAATATATAAATCATTGTCTTTGACAGCTAATGAGAATTTTGCTTTACAGCTCGCCTAATAAATCACTGCACTATAATGAGCAAATAATTTGAAAGGCAATAGTTGAATAGTTGAATTACAATTATAGTCTGATAGTATTACGTAAGTATTTCTGTATTGGCCTTTTTATTGGTCCGAGCCTTTCTGTATTGGCCTGAGGAGAAGCTGGCCTCGGACCAATAACAAGGCCAATACAGAAATACACGTAATAGGATCTTTATTAATTAACTACAGTGTTACAATATTTTATTAATTTCATTTCAAAAAAGATAAATATTTTTACCTTTAAGTGGAACTATCCAAATCTCAGTTTGTTTCTTTTTATTAGATGCAATATATAATGATCTGGTGCTGTTTCCAGGTGTCTTCAGCATTTTCTCATCTGATGAATTGTTCTACCCTTTTCAGTCACTATAAAGTGTTACAACTATAATTTAGACGCAACACATAAATAGTAATTGGAAAGGTACTGCCGTTGCATGTTTTATGCAGAAACTAATTTAAAATCGATGTGTACAATCGTGAAATTATGAGGTCGTCAAGAAATGAACTTTGTGATAATCTACTCGTTCCCCAAACCTGAAATAGTTCTATAGTCTGCTTTCAAAATTCCTTTTAAATGAATATGACCGTCTTTCGCCTGAAATGTATACCATACTGACATTTTCAGAATGTTTAAGATAACTGAATGACAACTGCGTATTCAAAACAACTGTTTACTTTCAATTTGTGTTTATCGTGACTTTCGATGTAAAATATAGAGACGTTTCGAAATCCTGTGCTTGTGTCAACACGGCCAATATAGAATAACTTGGCCAATACAGAAAAAAATCTTTATTGGCCGAATTATTCTGTATTGGCCGAGTGTACACATTATACTGCATAGACAGTTTTCATCATATTAAGTCCAATAGCAGTGTAGTTAATTACTAATCGTTTATTGCTTGTTGTCTTCTTTCTTTTTTGAAGTTTTCATTATATTTTGTTTTCTGAAACAGGTGTATGATATCTTCAACCCAATTTGACACATTTAGCTCTTTGGATCAAAAAGGTGATTTTCGTTCACAATCATGAATTATAAACTATCACAATATATGAAACAAATAAAGTGTAAGTATGAACATTACAAAAATACCACAGATCCTGGATCCTTAATATTGTAACATTAAGTTTGTGTATGGTTAAGTTGTGTTTCTTCTTGTGACTTAGCACGAAAGGAATTCGAAATACTTAACGTAGTAATAAACGCGTATAAAACAGACCAAGTGTTGGGTATGGAATTCGTTGCTGCCAAAAAAGTAGAGAAAACCATATAACTAAAATATACTATCCAATATCTAAAAAACGGATTTGACAAATATTGTTCCAATGAGACAATTCTCCATGCATGTCACAATGTCTTAACGTCGACAATTTCAGGTTAAAATATGGTCTTGCACACAGACCATTGGCTTACATCAAACAACAGGCTACAAAGGGCCCACACATGACAATTGAAAAACAATTCAATTGCGGAAACCAATTAAGTAATCTATAAAAAGGAAGAAACCAGAAATACTAATGAACCATATCCACATATGATAACCAATGAACAGGATTGCGACTTCGGACAGGCTCATACACATATCAGTATGCACTTGATTTGCAGAATTAAACTATTTCATAATTTCTTAGGAATATATCTCAAAATTGGACTATAATTAGTTATCAAATGTACAAGGATTATAAATTAGTACGCCAGAAGCGCGTTTCATCTACATAAAATTCATCAGTGACGCTCATATCAAAATATTTATAAAGCCAAACAAGTACAAAGTTGAAGAGCATTGAGGATCCAAAGTGAAAAAAGTTGTGCCAAATACGACTGAAATTATCTATGCCTTGGATAAGAAAATCCTTATTTTTTCGAAATATTAAAAGTTTGGTAAACAGGAAATTTATAAAAATTGCCACATTATTGAAAAGAGTTTATGGGTTCGTGTTGCTCCGTTTTTAGTTGTCTATGTTGTTTATATTGTGAACTATAATTTCTCTGTTTGTCTTTTTTATTTTAGCCTTTGCATTATCAGTTAATTTGCGATTTATCCGTTTGATCGTTCCTCCGGTATATTTCGCCTCCCTTTTCAGCCTATGTTTAAAACACGAACATAATCTTAAAATAAGAAAAACTGACAGTTGCTTCTTGTTTTTTTTACTGAAGCATTGTTTTATTCAATTGGAATATTAGTTCATCAATGTATTGTAGTAGTAAACATGTTCCATACGGGTTTGTTGTTAATAAAAAAAAACATATATTTTATGATATAAAAAGTAGTTTATGAACCTAGAGCACCTAAAAACAATAAAACAGAAGTAATTTGATTTCCGTATGTTTGTCAAGACATTTTTAAAACAATTATCTTAGCATAGCATGTATAATAATCGCTTAATGCTATGAAGCAAAACTGTTATCGGATATGTTCCTTACGTCGTAATTACAATCCCCTTCCCTTTCATGAATGTGACTTTCCGAATTAGACTATTTACCGGATGTGTTATCACATAAGCAACACGACGGGTGCCACATGTCGAGCAGAATATGCTTTTCCTTCCGGAGCACCTGAGATCACCCCTAGTTTTTGGTTTGGTTCGTGTTGCTTATTCTTTAGTTTCTATGTTGTGTCATGTTTACTATTGTTTGTCTGTTTGTCTGTTTGTTTTTTTTCATTTTTAGCCATGGCGTTGTCAGTTTATTTTCGATTTGGTATCTTTCGTCCCTCTTTGGATCGTATTTTCAAATATAAGCATACTATTCGAAACGTGATTAAAATCATTTATTTTTTATTTTAATCTTGATCAGCTCAATTTTTTTTTAAGCAAACCATATTTCATTAGAAAATGTAGAAGTGCTTAACAAAAGTTTGTCCATTATTCAACGATATCTAAACGAAATGCAATAGTTGCTTTTAATTTAAAATTTTCTAACATATGTTAAATCCGGTTATTGGTTATTATTTCTTCTACATGCTTGAGTTAGCTGTTGAATAGGAGTTGATTATTAAATATCGTCACTTGTTTTTTTAATTATTATTCAAACGAGGTCTGTGGAATATTTTAATTTAATTCATAACTTGTTTAACCAATTATCTGGTAAATATGAAAATGCGTAAGGCTTTTAGAAACGAAATATAACAGCGAAAAATGGTTCAAACCATTGAAAATACCTTTTTGTTCAACACAAAATACTTGAATTGCAAATAAACTCACTAACGATACCAGTCAAAATAATTAGCGCATTTAGGGTAAAGATTTATAGAAGCGACATGCATGCATAAAAACTACATTCGTTACATTCAATTGTTAATAAAATTTTCAAAACAGTGGATTTTTTATAACAATATCTTAATTGACATCCTTGTGCTTAAGTACAAATTCAAAAAATAGTGTTTGAGGTAATTTTCGGAATGCATTTACTGTTATCAGAGATATCGCTTTCAATAACTTTTTTGAGATAACTGAAATTATTGATAAAACAATACTACAACAATCAATGAAATTCAAACGAGTAAAACAGACACAGTTTACATGTTTATATATTGGCTATTACATTCCACTGGACATTTTATTTGAATTAGTATAGCTTTTTATGCAGTATGATTCTTTCTCATTGACGAAACGGAACGGTGATCCATAATTCAACATCATTTTACCACCAGTGATTTGTTGTCGCTCTTGCAATTATGCCACATATCATAATCTATAATATGTACAAGACCATTATTCAAATCAGTTTATCAATACGCACGTCTATTCATCCCAAAACAATGTTCAATGAGTCCTAGACGTCCCAAGATGATCCCATCAAGACACAAACACAACCCAGCGTCAGAAGGACCACAAAGCAATAAACGAACAGTTCATAACCTTGCCGATATAATCCCAGATGTGTATTCCCTTATAATTATGTTATTGTATATGTTTCTGGTGTCAAAGTAAGTAATTCAGAACTGGTGTAATGATACCAGTCAAATAAAGATGATTTAATAGACTAGAAGTCAATGTTAATGACTACATTGACCATAATATACCAACGTTAAATACGCTGGATGTACACTTAAGACATTTTTGTAAACTATTTTGAATGCATTAAATACCTGCTATGTTTGTACGATAGAATATATTAAGGTACTGTAACAGAATTGTCGTAGTGCATGAAAAAAGTGTTCCTTATCAGTTGATTTGAATAAAACTTAAAAATATGATTTGAAGTTCTGTCTGTTATTGATTATGCTCATGCAAGGTGTTCGTAAATGCAAACATGTACATGTGTTATAGAATAAATTAAACTAAGTGTTAATTAATTGTTTTTGTATATGAATCTTGATTCAAACAACATTATCCTGTTTAGCATACTTATTGTTTATAGTCTTTATGAAATGCACTGTTTCCAATACCAGAGAGTGTACTTTTATTTACATACGCGAGACAAAGCTAATTATATAAATTTTCAAAGCGTCGTTTTGAATTATCAATCGTTAAGGGAAAATGAATTATGTAATTGACAGAAAGTTCAAATGTCCAACAGAAATCGGTTAACTTTGGGTATGTTGATGTTGGATGCAGATGGATCGTGTGAGGTTTTGGTACAACCACAAACAGTTTTCACTCAATTGATGTTATTAGTTAGTCTGAATCAAATACTCACTCTTTCATAAATTAAATTAGACGATAAGGCATTAAGTATATATTGATTTGTATTTGTTTTACGATGCATGATCAGTTCAAAATACGCATATATGTTTAAAATTACGTAGGCCTATAAAAGGTCACTGTCCTTAGTTTTCCCAAATATCAGAAATTTGATTCAAATATCAAACATTGACCTAGTGCATAAACATTAGTGCATAATTGATAGGCTCGAACCTGTAAATAAATGTGAAATTTCATGATTCGACATTGTATTTTATAGTGATATAAATATGCACTGGCTATATATTCGGGACTACACATTATAAATTCTTCTTGTACAGCAACATATTACGAAATGCCGTTCTCATATATATATATATTTTAGAAATTTAAAGTGTTTCGCATGACATATATAATTTATGTATTTATCACTAAAATCCTTTTCCTTTTGTTGAAAAATCTTTTTATTAAAGTGTTCCTCAAGTGTATAATGATGTGGGTTTCTTTCCTATATCTGGTCAAACAACAGTGTTTATAATTGATATTTTCTAAGTATTCGGTCAACGAACTATTTAAGACAAAGGGCGAAGACTGTTCGGCCTAATGCGATACTAATGTCTGAACACATCCATTGTTTGTTTGCTGTGTATATCATATCTTCAACTTTATTGCCATTGTATATACTGATGATGTGGCATTTTACACTAAGATGAACAACCAGAGAAAAGTTGAATGGTTTTAATTAGTCAGATGTATGCTAATAGACTTGTACATATTAGTCTTTCTGATAATACATGTATTATTCATATGTTTGCGTCGTTCGTGTTCATACGTGACAACTGTTTTGGACGTATGTTTCACATATGATACTTTGTTTTGTACAATATTAAGGATTTAAGATTCAACTGGTAACTTGCAAGAGGCAAGGAGTTGTAGTTCACAGTTTGATATTGGAATAACGAAACGAAATTACATGTATACAAGTCGTGTAAACTATGAATAACTTGCAAGCACCACTTTTTAAACTTACCCCTGCTAAGCAATTAATATCATATTGTATGATGTTGGAGGGAATTTCAAGTCCATAAATGGCATGTTTTCAAGAAAATTTCCGTCATAAAATTCAGTAGAATTTCTCCGGAGTATTGTCTCATTTACTAAGTTGTACCAGTGGATTAATAAGAACTCGAAGTTCCAATATCAGGTGTGTGTGCATATTTATCTAAGTTCTTATTGCACATGATTCAAATATGTATAAACTGTTGTATTAGCACAATTTTTTAAACACATTTTATTTGTAGAAAACATAAGATTAAAGACGAATTCGTCACACAGCAATTGAAGTACTTTGAAATTTTGAAAACAGTAAAACACGAGTTTTTCGTCTTTTTATCATTGGAGACATCCATCAGTATCCACTAAGTATATATTATCAGATGTTTGTATGCGTCTATCAATTCTGTCCATCTCGTAGATATAAAAATGAATAAATGAATGAAATGAAGAATCGCCTGTCATCGTACTTTGACCCATATGTTAAGGTTCTTTTGGTGTATCAATACACCAATGTCGCATGAAAGGAAGAAATTGAACATATGTATGCTTTCTGTGAAGTCTGTAAATTAACAGTTGTCGTTGTTTGTTGTCTGTTATGTTTGAGATTTTTTTGCAATTGTGTGTTGTTTTTTTTGCATCATCAATCAGCTGTTTTCTACCGAGTTAATTATTTCAATTTTGTTCATGTATACCCAATTATCGATCGTGGATGTACCACTTGAGTAGCATTTGTTTTATCATTTAGTTTCAATTGATATTTACAAATGTGTGTAAAAGATATGATCAAACAGAGCAGTTGCTTTCCGGATTATGTGATTTTCGATTTTGATCGTTGTGGTCAATATTTTATTATCTTTGTTATATAATATTTGTGTTTATTTTCGTTATTTTGTTTTTGGTCATTGTCATGGTTGCTGCCAGTTTTGAAATGACTTTTTATATATCTTAATGTATAGTAGGATACAAAACTATATCTAACTGGAATAGTCATCCATTCAGTTGCGATTTAATAAAACACTCAGCTTTTAAGTAAAGGCAACGGTAGTATACTGCTGTTCAAAATTCATAAATCGATAGAGAAAAAATAAATCCGGGTTACAAACTAAAACTGAGGGAAACGTATCAAATATAAGAGAACTACGACACTATACCGAAATGTAACACACACAGAAACGAACTACAATGTAACAATTGCCTTTTTCCTGACTTGGTACATTTTCTGAAAAATAGTGGGTTGAACCTGTTTTATGGCATGCCAAACCTCCCGCTTTTATGGCAGTGTTCATTATAACATTACAATGACAACATCACACGACAGGTCTACAATAGATAAAAGGGAGAAAATATAGGACAGAGAAACAAACGAATAATAGCCAAACATATGCCATTATGATCCCTTGCAATGCTCATTTATATATAACTACACTTTGTTTTGAAAATAGCTATGTAGTAGCTTTTTTTCTTATTTCATTAACCTGATCAAACCGATATTCATGGTTTTTTTTTAATTGATCAATTAAGTTTGACGACATTTCAATAATATTATTGTTAAGAAAAAATTAATTCCATAAAGTCTAGCATCTTACAATAACCAAGACGAGATAATTATTTCATAATATGTTACATGTACTTTTTGGAATAACGTGAACATATATAAATGAATCTTAGGGTACATGGTTTCTATCTCTGCATCTTGCATGATTACTTTTACATTTATCTTTAAATCAAATATTGCCTATGCATTTGCACGATCAGTTTGTTTAATTTAACACCTAATATTATGTCTTTACACATGTTAAAGAGAAAGACATAGTTCAATTTATTCACAGACAATTCAATTAAAGTCACTTTTGACTTTTAAAGCAACCACATTAAATATCAATGAGTCAAATTAACGGGATTAAAGGAATATATACCTAAGATTAACAGACTAAGCTAAATCTGATATCGATACTTAAACTATGAGTAATTGATGTATTTGTGTGAAATGCAATCTGAGCACTTAAGGCTATCTCATAGCAGGTAGTTCTTGATGAGTTGAGGAAGCAAAATTGACTGTAAACTGTATAAGTGTATATACCTTGTCAATTTATGTATTTTGAGTGATCCTTGACCTGTTTTGCATTGCTCGCTCCGGTTTTTCTTTACAAACCGTGAACATGAACATATGCTTCTGAATTTATTACTGCGTGAAACTTAGTTAATGTAGCCTGTATGTCTACCCTGAATTTGTTTCTTATTAACAATGATTGACATAGTGTTACATTTTTTTGTTTGTTACTATTTTCGTGTATTTTGTTGGTTTAGGTGAACCACAATTAAACATTTTCAATGTATTGCAAATATTCTAAAAGTTTTCATACAGATTAAAGCTTGGTAAAACAACGAAATAAAATATTCAAAATATCCACAGAATTCAGGCATTCTTCGATCTTCAAAAATTGGGAACCCACACATTTAAATGTGTCAACAGTAATCAACTACATCTTACTGCAACCTTTATACAGCTGTTTATCATTGCATTGTCAGTTTATGTATTTTCGCCTCTCTCTTTTATTTTAAGTCGTTTTAGTACAATACTATTAAGTCAAGTACTTTTTGAATTTAAAAAAATAGTGCAGAATTGGTATTATAACACTTCTGATCAATACTAAATATTTAGACGCACGATCCGTTTTGAATATAGATTTCGTCTATATTATTATGAGTGTATACATACGTCGCTATGTAGAATATTCTCAGGGTTAAATAAGGCTGGATATTGGTAAGTTTTTGATGTTTGTATTCCTTATTACTCATATATATAGGAAGATGTGGTGTGAGTGCCAATGAGACAACTCTCTATCCAAATAACAATTTAAAAAAAAGTTTGACCATTATAAGTCAATGTACGGCCTTTAACACGAAGCCTTGGCTCACACCAAATAATAAGCTATAAAGGGCCCCAACATTACTAGTGTAAAACCATTCAAACGGGAAAACCAACGGTCTAATCTATATAAAAAAAACAAAAACAAACAAAAACAAATTAGAAACGAGAAACACGTATAAATTACATAAACAAACGACAACTACTGTACATCAGATTCCTGACTTAGGACAGGTGCAAACATTTGAAGCGGGTTTAACATTTTCATGGATCCAAAACTTCTCCCTTTTTCTGAATCAATAGCATAACATCACAACATACATGTAGAAAAACACACGATAAAATATCAATTGGCAGGCTTAACTAAATCACCAAACGTAAACTAACACTATGAACGAATAAATTTGATCTGCGACATCTGAATGCAAATGCACAGTTAATAAAATATTAGGGATAAACATTCAAGGCCAAAAAGCAAACAAACAAGTCAAAACAAAGCCATAGAAAGACACCACTAACAGCTAGTGTTTGTGTTTGTGTTTATTGCTAATTGATATACTTATTCTTAACAGCTTTTAGAAATTCCAGCTATTTTTTTAATATCATTTGAATGACAAGCGCACATGTTAAGTCTTGGAGATCTTATAGTGTATGTTACCAGTTTATCATAGGTATAGCACTATAAGGTTATGAATATACAGATACAGAGATTCAAAAACCTACAGTTTCCGAACAGAAAGTGTGTGACATTACAAGTCAAAGAGGATTGTCTTTGTATAGTCAGTCGTTCATCTCATGAAGTCAAAATTAGTTTGTTGCTAACATATTTCTTTGATTTGTTGTTCATAATATACAAACACCCTCACTTCGTTTAAATTACATTAGAGTGTTTACCTAACTGTGTTTTCTGTTTATTATTTAGTCCACAGAAAGATCTGATGTATTTGATTGTAAAACAAATGTTTGCATCTTTATTGAAAAAAAAGTATTGTGCGAATAAAAAATGGTGTTTTATGTGTATGATTTAAAAAAGATGATGTATGATTGCTAATGAGACAAATCTGCATAAGTCACCAAATGACATAGACAATAACAATCTTAGGCCAAAGTATGGCCTCAACAGTGAGCAAACCTCTTACCGCAAAGTCAGCTATAAAAAACTCCAAAAATGACAAATGTAAAACAATTCAAACGAAAAAACTAACGCCCTAATTGAGTATAATTTTAGTTTAAGGAAAGTAAACTTAGACAAATATTACAAGGATTTATTTGTGTACGCCAGAGACGTGCTCTGTTTACAAAAGATGTGACGCTCGATTCAGACATGTGAAAAGGACAAATAAATACGAACCATTGAGGAATCAAAATCTATGAAATGATTTGTCAAACTGTAAACGTTAAGGTTGAAGTCAATAGAATTTTATGAATAAAAAGTTATCAATCAATTTGCTTTTAGATGCATACCAGACTGCACTAACCACGTTAACTGTTTTAACTTAAACGTAATCTGATAGGTTTGAACTAACATAAAGGAGATTCCTTCCCACGTTCTATTTATGGACATTCTTCTTGTTTTGTTTATTAGATAATCAGGCAAAGTTGCAACATCTAATAAGGAAATACGTTCAATATCTGTCTAGACTATGTTTATATATTATCCATGTTCGTGTCTTCGGGTTGACCTTGCTTGAGAAGATAGCTTTCCACGTGTGATTGTACTGCTGACAATAATAATTGTTAATTTATTTGTCTTGTTTTTTGTCGAGTTAGAGGACGGAAGAAAACAGCGGC
The DNA here is from genome assembly GCA_019925275.1 of Mytilus edulis. Classification (NCBI taxonomy): domain Eukaryota; kingdom Metazoa; phylum Mollusca; class Bivalvia; order Mytilida; family Mytilidae; genus Mytilus; species Mytilus edulis. Next base: position 15,438,178 of record CM034351.1, read on the forward strand.
GGAACGTTTCAAATATAAAAGAAAAATAAGAACGATGCAGCCATTTTAGGAAAACACCAAAACACAGTCATTAAAGTCATTCGTTTCCAAAGATCATATATCTGATCAAACAATAAGAAGAGGAAAGACACTAGATTATATAATTGTACATTCTGGTAATTTGAAATTATCTTTTCATCATTAATCGAACTTATCAGATCTGGTAACATACATTTTGACTTCGTTTCAATCGTAGGACCATTCACATTACTGTCTGTGTGTGCGTGCAGCGTACTGGTTATACACCTTAAGTGTCTCTGATGTGAAGTGTATGAATCAAATTGATATGATGTTTTTATTGTGCTAACTCTGGTATATATATCTTATTTAATTTGTAATTTATTTGGATAGTGAATAAGAATTTATATTTTTTTATAAATTATTTACTATCAATTGAAAAAAACCCCATATCTGTTCGCATCTTTGTCAGATCTATTTGATTGCTAGTTTGAATTGAATCTATAAATTAGTTGTGTGTATATATCCTTGATGTATGATAACACTGCTTGTCTGCTGGACTTAAAATCTTGTCATGTTTCAAATTGCGCTTATTTTAGGTTAATCTTTCAATTATTTCTATATAACGGACCCATAAGGAACCTTATTTCGAGTAGGAGGTTAAGCTAACAAGTTAATTCAGGTTTATTATCAATACAGATAGCAAATATTTCCAAACAATTTTATACACAGTAATTGTGTTTCCAACAGAAATAATAAGAAAACAAGATACATATGCTTTGTCTACTCCTGATAGATAGTTGTATCTGTCATACACTCTTTTCCCATTGAAACGCCAAACAAATTAACCTTTCTAATAATGTTTAATTTTAAGTAGCGGATAAAGATTTTCAGTCTAAAAATGAAGAAATTTGATCACATTAGGTTTCTGGTTGGGTTTGTTATGCACAGTCTTTGTTTGATTTCATGTGTGTTTGATTGTTTGCTTTTTTTGTAATTATTTGCATTGCTTTTTATTTTGTTGTTTGTTGTTTGTTTTATTTTTCCATTGTATTTCCAGTTCATATAGATATTAGTTTGGTTAATAATTTAATATAGGTCGCTTATATTCTATCCTTTATCACTAAAATGTCAAATGGCAGTTAAATAATTATGTGTTCTATCCTAATGATGGTAGGTTGTATTGTTCGATGATTGTTACGTTGGAATAAAAAACACATGATAATAAACAAAATGCAACGTCGACGATAATTATCTAAAACTAGACTTTTTTTCTGGAATCGAACACCAATCTTGATAACTGACAATGCTTTATCAACGTTCAAACAAACGTTTCTATGAGGACTGTACACTATTAGTGTCGATTATATCGTTGTTCTAAACTCGCTAAACAACCTAAATAAATGTTGTCTACGAAGGATTAATTTGCTTTACTATATTTGTTCTATTAAATTGGCAGGACGAGTTCCCACCTGATAAAGTTTGAGAATTGGTAGACTGGGTATTTCAGCCTTTGTCCAATGTCTATCTACTTTTCAAAACAATTCATCAGTTGTGTGACAAACATAAGGGTACCCTTACACGAGGCTTGCCACAAGATCCGCTGATCAGAAAACTGCCTTTGTCAGGAGACCACATATGAACTCACAATTGTAAATGCAACTTCAAATACAAGTACATAACCAAACTCCGAAAATTATGAACGGAAAGTTACTAACAAATGTAAAAATGAAAATAGATTGTCGGCTATATTTCTGATCGTTCCGATATCAATCATGGATCAAATATATGTTGTAATGTCAATTAATCAGCGTTATTAAATTGGAAACAATGCCGTCCCAAAGGAGGCTAAAATATATCAATAATTCACAGACAATTTTATGATAAAGAATTTTGTTTTAATTTTTATGAATGAATGGAAAGCTATTCAGCAAAATAAATTGACTTTTTTATTTAGTTATAGTAATAATACTTAATTTGAAAGACTCAATGATTAGATTAATACTATTGGATCTATATAGAAACCAATAACGATGTCACCTTCGTCTGTAAACGTATTTACAATGATTATCTAATTAATGTCTACTTACTTTACGTTATAAAGTTATTTAATTCGGTTTGTTAACGTTTTTGTTGGGTGTTTTTTTCCCCTGCTCAGAACAGCACATACGAACATGCCTTTTCTATGTTATAATGAAAACAACACGTTAAATGATCAACCTCTTCAATTTTGTTTTTCTATTTTCATTTCAGTTCAACCCATACATGTATGTGTCAATACTAACAAGAGAAAGCATTCAGGTTAACGAAACACAATGCACATACAATCACACTATATTCCAACTGGTTGTAGCTATTATTGTATTGCTACTCTTAATGGTCCATTCGAGGACTGGAAAGAAATTGTGTGGACGAATTAATTGCTTGCCAACAAATTGTAAGCATGCATTCATCTGCCAAAAAAAAAAACTCACTTATTGTTTCTTGGAATTTCCAGATTATTTCTATACAGAATAGTTATGGTTGAAGCAAACATCATCGAATCAAATAAATGTGTCTTGGCTTTATTATAGTTTACTGTTGCAAGCATCGTTTTAATTTCAAATTATCGGCTCATTTAATTTTAATATTACCAAACATATTTATTAAGATTCAATATGAAAGGAATTATAAATAGAATGCATTAAACAAATACAACAGAAATAATTTGAATTCCAAATGGTTCACAGTAACTTAATTACAAAACGACTCTTAGTGATGTACGTTTCTAGTATTGAATAAAAATGAAACAAACGTGTTTTATTTTTATATTTTGACAATAACGTATGGTATGCGTTGCAATACGGAAAGTAAATAACTTTAACAAGATCGACAGATACGAGAGCGATAATCAAACTCATAAGTCGAAACTAAACTGACAATGAATGCCATGGATAAAAAATTAGAAAAAACACAAACAGACAAACGATATGCAGATAAATCCCCAAAAAAAACACAGAACACATAAGACTGACCAATAAGAGTAAGCACAAGTTATTTGAAGTTCAATATTGATGTTGACAAATTAATGGACAAGACATAATATGAAAAATACCTACTTTTTCTGTTTTTTTTTTTTCATAACATATGACGTAGCCCTATACTTTAACATCCCGTCATAACGTTGTTGTCCTATAATAATTTCTATATTCATATCTTTCATTATGGCTAATATGCTTTGTCTGTATGCCGTTTTGTGTTTCTTTTTTACTGTACCTATACATCCCGTCATTGTTTTATTGTGCTGTTGTTAATCATTATATATATAACTGTTTGTTTAATGGTGATAAAGATAGTAATGCATTAATGTTGGCTAAACATTATATTAAATGCTGAATATAAAAAATGCTTTCTGTGTATCTAAACTATGTTCCACTTTTTTTTTTTCAAAATCTAAGATGTCAAATATGCTAAATCATTTAGAAAAGAGATAAAAACTGAAATACTAAAATGCCCAACATAACATACATGTAGTTTTTGAAGCAAGCAACATTTAAAGAAAACCACCAGGGAAATATAGTCATGGTAAAATGTTTTATTATCATTACAACGCTTACTCTTTTTTCATAAAAGATTGGCAAATATGAATAACTAACAAATATAATTATAAAATCTCAACAATAGTAAACCATTTACAAAATGCCTTACACTTCACCAGGGAATGGACAGAATAATAATGTCAAATTTTCAGTAAACCATTTAGTCATTCTCCAGGATAATTATTCGTATAATTTCTGCCGAGTATTGTCTTAGATACTTTAACTAACTATTGTGTTTCTTGTAGCAGGAAATTCGAATATTTGTTTATTGTGGCTATTTTTTTAACTGTTTTCCGATGCAAAATCGAATGACTTTGAATTTCCGGTTGATGTTAAAGGCAACTTTTGCATGTATTTATTTCTAAATGAAAATTTGTTTATTAAAGTTTCAAATTCAAATAGGACATCAGAAAACCATAATAACTGCTTTGTAAATGTAAGGCTATGTTAATGGTGTAGAAATGTTATCAATGAGAATGGAAATTGGGAATAGGTAATAGCAGAAAACAGCACAAGACCACTTATCTTTTTTCAATATAGATTTCGCATCTTGTACCCACTATCCAAGGTAAGGGGAAGAGTTTGGATTCCTGCTGAAATTTTAAACCTCGCCACATTGTGTATGTATGTACTTATAATTCAGTGAATGTCGTTTGTTGCTGTGTTAGATATATGTTTTTCAGTTAATGTTTTTTCTTTACTTATTTCGGGGCCTTTTACATGTGACCTTGTGGAATAGGCTTTGCTATTTTTTAAGGCAGTACAGTGATTTATAGTTGGTAATCTCTGTAACATTTTGTCTCTTGCGAAGATGTTTCTCATTGGCAATCATCCCACATCTACTTTTAATGTATATATATATATATATGATATAATAAAAAAGCATATTAAACTAACAAAGAAAAAATGTTTCTGAATTAGTGGCGTGCTCATATATTTTGTTAGTATACTTTAAACACAAATCTATAATATTTATTTCGAGACAAGCATATATGGACATCAATAATCGTATACAATTGGTGGTAGACACAACGTATATACCGAAAAAGACTATTTATCGGGTGTGTAATAACATGAACAACACGACTGGTACCACATGTGAAGCAGAATCTGCTTATCTTTCTGAAGCACATGAGATCACTCCCATTTTTGGTTGAATTCGTGTTGCTCGGACTGTAGTTTTCTTTGTTTGTTTTTTTTTGTGAATTATAGTTTGTCTGATTATCTTTTTCTTTTTAGCCATGGCGTTGTCAGTTGTTTTTTTTCGATTTATGAGTTTGACAGTCCCTCTGATATTTTCACCCCGTCTTTTCCAATAAAATATTGGACAACAACGTTTGATTTTTCAAATACTGGTTAACTAGTTATGTCCTAGAGACATACTAAAATGTTGAAAGTTGTAATAAGACAGACAGTTGAATAAAGAACATGTCATCCACAATTAATATAAAGTCTCGCATATCATCATCAAATAAGACGAATTAATTCCTACATGGTATGATGCACGTAACCCTAAGAGTAAATTAAAACTTGAGATTCAAATTAATCTTAAGGATGATAATAATTTCACATGGTATATGATTTTTTTAATATTAATCTTGAAATGAATTCTGTCTGGGAATATACACGGTGCTCTAAATTATTAAATAGGAATTGCTTGTCTCCTGAGGGACCGATATCGCGTGTAATTTGTTCACAGACAATACTCTTTAGCTTTTTTTTATTTTTAAAAGAACCAAATTAAATACAAATCTGTCAAATTAACAAGACTTGTGGAATTAAAAGCATTTATATTCTAAAATTGACACTGATTCACACTATTGTTCGAAATGAAATTAAAAAAAATCAATTTTTATTCATTAAACATTGAGGCAAAGTCCCATATTAATATCTATCAATGACTAATAGACTATCAACACCGTGCAAATATAAGAAGATTATGATTTAAAAGAATATTAAGTGATAGGCTAAATGATGGTCAGGATTCTTGGTGCATTCAGAAAAAAGGAGGAGATGCATACTGTCCTAAAACATAGTACACATTTTGATAATAGTCATAATTTGGTTCCAAAATGGACTTATTTAAAAAATCTAACAAGACTGTTAAACCGATCTTCTCATTCGAGTACATACTAGACTTCAGATTCGGTACAATAGGGATCTATCATCAAAACACGATGATTTAGTTCTGTTTGGACCAACATGCCTAAGGAAATCATTGGCAGCAACCTAAGATCTAGGATGCTATGTATCAAATGAAAATGCAAATGTTGATATAGGATCTCAAGACAAACACACTTTCTGAATCAGCGGACAATAAAAAGTATGCAAACAATCTTCGAATACATGTGTGTGACCAAAACTGGTGTTGCAACACAAATACCTGTAATTTCATCTTGAGAGGTAATTTCTTTTTCTTTTATTAATGATATGCCAAAAAAAACCCACTAAATTGAATTTCTTTTATTCGAGTAAACACTTAGATAACGAATCGAACCCACGTTGACAAGAACGGGGTTTGACCTTAGTTTTAACATGCCAGTGACCTTTTAAAAAGAACAACTTTCATTGAGCTACAACCCCTCTATGAAATCAATGTTAGTATCGAATATATATTATATAAATATTTTATTTTTTTAATCAGATTTTTTGGGTAACTTTTGCATCGTTTTGATCAGATTCGACATTGACAGAACATGTGCCTGTCTCGTTATTCCTGCACTCAATCGTCAAGTAAACCGTTAGTGAAAACCAATTGTAGGATCTGCCTCTTAACATCCCTACATATTAGCTGTAATTGTAAAATGTTCACCTTTTTATTCAGAATTACCGTCCAATATGTCTTGTATTTCAATATTTTTAAAAGGACAGAAGGAGAACATATTATAAAAGTATCTGTACATACTTTGATATAGTTTAACCAAAAATCTTAAATGGGATGTTGATGACATGTTATTTACAAGAACGTCGTATTTAATTATAACAGTATAATATTTTTTTAACATTCAAAATAAGTCACTGATATCGTGTTTTATTGACACATGTTCATAGAGTTTACATTTTGGACATTATGCTTAAATGTACGTATACTATGAATAGTACACATTTGCATAAAATAATAATTATGTAATGTATTAAGCATCTTTATGATCATAAAAATATCACATTGAGGATACGTGGGCTTTGATTAAATGATATAGTGCATTGTAAATGTAATAAAACCAATCTTCAGACTGAACAATGTGGCGGCTAACTTAGTAATTGTGTATAAACTTTTGCTTTGTTACTTTTGCAATATAGATATTCCAAACTGTCCTAACCCTTAATATACTTGCCTATTGATTGAGTTTTTACGATGTTTGAAGGGTTACTTGTCTGTCTGAAATTGTTTATAAAAGTTTAGACGTCAAAATAAAACAGACCATAATGAATTATGTTCTACGATAAAATGGCAGTCATATAAAATGAATGCATTAGCAATTATATCCTCCCGTTTACAGACAATAGTAAAATACATATATCTTTGTCTTATTGCAAAGGTATTCAAAATGGACTTTCAGAGAATAGAATCTTTAATATATCTGATACAAGTGTTAAGAAGTTCAAGTGCATTGAGGACCAAAAAGTTCCTAAAAATTATGCCAAAATAACATTACAAGCAATAATAGGCAGCCATACAGCTATCAACAAATCGAATAAATAAAGGCAACAGTAGTATACCGCTGTTCAAAGATCATACATCCATGGACACAAAACAAAATCGGGGTAACAAACTAAAACTGAGGGAATCGCATTAAATATAAGAGGAGAATAACGACACAACATTAAAATGTATCACACACAGAAACGGACTAAGCATAGGACAAAATCCTATGAGAATAAAAATATAACATCAAAACCAAATACATGAATTTGGGATAGATATGTACCGTGACACATAGTCGGATATAAAAGTCCACAACGTAGGAATGTGAAATAATTCAAAGTAGAAATGTAACGGCCTAATCTATAACAAAACTATTTACAAAAAACAATATGAAACACATGAACAAACAACAACTAGTGAAGTACAGGCTCTTAATTTGGGACATGCATATGAAGAATTTGGAGGAGTTGAACATGTCTGTGAGCGCTCAATCCCAGAAAAAACTTGGGACCGCTGTTTAACAGCACAACAAAAAGTATAATAATCAGTTGCACCTGGCTACCTCAATAGATCGGTATTACTGGCAAATATAAATTCATTAAAATCCGGCGTAGATCTCCATGCTCCTGAAGGGTAAGCTGATCCTGCTCAACGTCAGTTACCTGTAGTGTTATTCGGAAATTACAAACTCAGTGATTTAGTCTAATGCGGTAGGTCTTCCTCGAGGAAAAGATGACGGAATTAATGAACATGTTTTATCCGTCGTTCCCATGTTTCCAGCTAATAACACACAACTTAACTAATAATTCCGACTTATTTGCAACAAAATAACTTTACAAGATGTGAACAATATGCGCTTCCATAAATTACAGCTATAATAATCTAGTTAGGTGTGAGTACGTTTTGAGAATGTTTACGCTTGGCTGTTGTTGTGTTCTTTGTGGATCGTCCGATAATAAGTTATTTCGTGCTGATATTTGTTTAAATCGTAATTCTTGTTCAGTCGACCACTTCTATTAAACGATTGTGTGTCAGCGAGATTGTTAACTGTTATTGGGTTGTGTCTGACGAATTCTGATTTTCGTGGTTTTCGATGGAACAGATGAACCACGAATTTAAATGTTCAACGAATAACAAACGTGCTGCTATGGGGTTGTATACAGACTTAAATAAACCACGAAATCAAATATCCTTGAAATTGTAAAATTTCCTCAATCAAGTGTCCGCGAAAATAAATGATGATCTATAGTTGTTAAAAGGTTGATATTTGTTAATTGTAAAATGGCCATTCATATCATTCTCTGTGTCTGAAAATGTCTGTATCAAGTCTGGAATGTGACACATGTTATTCATTCGTTTAATGTGCTTGAGGTTTTGGTTTTGCCATTTGTTTAGGGACCAAGGGTTTTAAATTTTCTATATATTTTTGTTATTTTTTTTCTTCATATATTTCTGTTTTGGTATGCTACTGTATCCTTGTCTTATTGCACTTTTAATATGATCGAGACAACATATAAACAAGCTTTGTGTGAATTATCCTGCCTAGATCGAAGGAATTATCTTAAGTAGGACCAACTATTACAAACCAATACTCAACACAGAGATAATTAGATTCATTAACTGACACATTCCATACCCTTATATCCTATCACGATCATGCCCAAGTCTTTTATTATATCTAATGAAATGGAAAAGTGAAATAGTACCTAATGGAAGTCAAACGCTCTAGTTTAATTATGTCGATGTGCAGACACCTTGATTACATCTATTAAATCAAATATCAAGATAGCCCTACAGTCTTATTCTGCATTTTTTTAATAATCATATTTAAATGTTAATAACTTTGTCATTTTCAAAGAAAGAAAGACAAAACATGCCATATTTTGAAGAAAAACGAAAACCATCATTTCTAAAAGAGTTGATAACACCAATATTATCAGGATACCATTGAATCATATATGGGTGTACACCATATTCATCCAACAACTATATAACACTCATACTTTACCGACATGTATGTGTATGTATTCATTAAGTGGAACAAATGTTTTTCAACATGGTAAATATGGAGATGAAGATTGTTTGTTTACATTCGAATTAAGAGGGAAATTAGTTGAATCTGTACTTAATTGAAATATACATAAAGTATGTTTTAGTACTCGTCTATATCAATTATCTGATAGCAAAGAAAATGTGATACTAAATTTTTAATTGGTATTCAAGTTTAAAAAAAAGTTGCTCCAGCTATACTTTTGTGGTAAATTGACACAGATACTATTGATTCGTATATGGTTACGGTTCACCTATACTCATGCATTAAATTGATGAATTATAAAAAATCTAAATTATAACCAGCACAACAATGGTCCCTAAGTGCATATATCAACGATACGAGTTGGGGTAGATTATGATCTTAATAGTCTTTAGAAATACGTTTGACTCCTGGAATCATTTTAAAGTTATTAGAAGAAAGGCAAATGCAAATTTGGTAGCTACGAAATAATATTATTAACAGTGTATATGTTCCGGACCATACGAGTATTTGGACCATACGCGTATAGTCATGACCATATGTGTATACTCATATGGTCCGACCGTAGGCGTATGGTCGGACCATATGAGTATAATACTCGTTTGGTTTTTAACGGGCCATACCATATGAGTATAATACTCGTTTGGTTATTAACGGGCCAGACCATATGCGAATAATACTCGTTTGGTTATTAACGGGCCAGACTATATGAGTATTGGGACCATATAGGTATTTTTTTCAATTACATTGTAAACGTTTCAATAATACAAAAATTTTATCTAAAAAAAAAGTAAAGGTTACATAACAATTTATAAATTGTATAATCCAAAAACTACCTTAAAATTAAATATTGATGCCATTATTAGTTTTCATCGCTTGTTACATTCTTGCATGTAAGCTTGGGTGACCTCCACTTCCACACGGTATCATAGCGGTTTTGAATTTGCAAGAAATTTGTGCACGATCTTTTTCATTTACACTTGTTGTTTGCGAGTGAAAAACTAGCCTATTAACAGCTGCGTACAGCGATACCGAGGTTTTTAAGAAGCTCTAGATCTCAAATATCGTAAACTGACTGCAATACAACATATTCACAAGACAACTTATATATAATAAATAAACTGTTACTTTCCTGTGACTTCTTGTGTAACAGTTCATCAAGCAATTTTTGAAATCAATGACCATCGACAATGACAATCGGTATAAAATGTGTTAACAGTAAATTTGACAACTAAGTAAAATTAACTATGTGAACCTTTTTTTTTGTCATTTAGCTTTTCTTGATATAACAATATAATGATAAAATTACCTAGTATATGATTGTGTCTTTTTAATGAACGGTCATACCATATGAAGAGTTCGGAAGTATTAAAAGTAAACTGTAACAGAGTGTTAATTACCCCGACCATACGCGTACGTTCGGACCATTTGAGCATATACCCAAATGGTCATGACCATACGGGTATGGTACAAATACTACTATGGTCCGGAACATATGCACATCCTCCTATTGCAACGTTTGTAAAGACGGCTATGCTATTCGTTTTTCATTCATATTTTGTACATAAATAAAGCTGTTAGTTTTCTCGTTTGATTTGTTTTACATTGTCATTATTGGACATTTTATAGCTGACTATTCGGTATGGGGTTTGTTCATTGTTGAAGGCCGTACAGTGGCCTTTCTGTGTCTTTTCTGTCTCTTGTGGAGAATATTCTTATTGGCAATAATACCATATTTTTTTTTTTATATTAGAAATTGTTTTTGTTTTTCTGTTTTACCTTTTCATTAAAGGTTCTTCCTTTGAAAGAATACAATTTCAATTTCTTTTTATAAATTTGTACTATAGTCAAGCTGTAGACGACATCAACCAAGGCGATTGTACCTTAAAACTATTTAAACATTTATTTTTCTGTTTATCTGTTCTCCTTTGTAAGTAACATGATTTTGTTAAACTTTTCTCTTTACCTGATTTAACCACATTAATATCGTATCTGAAGTTTTCTTATTTCTTTTGAAATGAGGAACTGCCCCTTTCGGGAAATTGTACATAACTGGAGAGTTTATGACAAACAGTTTAACCACATTATAAATATACCTCAGTAGAACATGATTCTGTCATAATAAAATTACTAGCTCGATATTTAGGTGTAATAACATTGTATTTATGAAATTAAATTTCCACGCAGATCATTTTGATATCAATGTCATATTATAGCTGATAAAAACGACTTTCTCTAATATTAACTATACAACATTACTTTTTGTTAATATAATATGACAAACATACTATTTTCCCCGCTTTATTTCGATAACATAATTTTCCCGATGTTTCCATTATGTGAAATTGAGAAACATAAAAAAACATACATATATATCACTCAAACCAAAGAAGATGGAAAGATGCCCAGGCATATGCATGTCTTGAAACTCAATAGGCTTAAAAGCATCCAATTTCTGATTGATTATTAATGTGTCCATTTGGAAATATTTCTTGCTTATTAGAAACAAAAACTAATTTACATTTGTATAACCAGTAAGATGAAGCAATGCAAACGTTTGTGTTCTACAAAGTTCACAGAAATTGACACTCTTCTAAGCGGGTAGTTGGGTTTGAAACTCCAAACTCCAATTGGACTTCGTGGACGAACCTGCTACGATTTCAAATGTCCTACCAAGTTTCATAATGATTATTTACCATGATCAAGAATTTCAAGGGATGACCATAATTCTAGTACTGCTATGAAACCAGGTTTTATCCACCATTTTCTAAATAAGAATTATTGCACAAAGTCAAGAAGATGGCAGTTGCGATCATTTCGTTTGATGAGTTTGAAGTTTTGATTTTGCCATCTAATTAGGGACTATCCGTTTTGAATTTTTCAGAGTTTTCTGTTTTTCATTTTTCAATCTTTGGGGTAAAAGCGATACACATTCTTCTACATTACGATATCTAAAACATACAATTATGTAAATATGGCTGACACAAATATCATTTTTGTAGTTTTGAGTTATGGTTGAAAATATGCCAGCTTTTCAAAACTATGATTGAGAGAATGGCATGAAATTAACATATCAACAATTTCATAGATACTGAAACGCAAAAGAAACGTCGTATTTTTCGAAAGCCTAAATTTTTAAATGCATTGAATAAAAATATCTATTTCCTTTTGGTTTAGGTAAATCTGCTAATTATGCTAAGATTATGTTAAAATTTCCGTTACGGCTGACTGCGTTCATTATTTCGGTCGTTCTAAAAATGGTCTGGATAGCTATAGGTCCGTGGGACACATTTCGCAGTCACATTTCATGATGATGAGATGCACTTTGAATCCGTGCCTCTTAACGTTTATTTTAGCGGTACGGAGTTTTTAAGTCATCATAATCTGTTTGATGCAGTACTGATGCCACGACTTAACCAACGATAAAGAGATCAGGCAATAGGACGTTTGAATGATGGAAAGCGACCTCAAGTCGTAGCTGAATTAAATAAATCTGTGATATGGTAGTGAACAAGTTTATCAAGGAACAGTAAATGAACTGAAAGAATGAATTTATACGCCTATTCAATAAAAAATATAGCACTAATTCTTCCATTATGTTTGCCTTAAATTACTGCGACGTTTCTTTTGCCGTTCAGTATAGTTTGTCCTTCAAAAACTAAAAACTTCAATCTTTGATTTAAAAACAAATTATATTGTGTACTATTTATTAGAAATACTTCAAACTTACAGAATATAAATAAAACAGTTTCCGTTGAAATTAAACAGTGTTTCATTAAATTAAAGTTCAAATTAATCAAGCAGCAAATACTATAAGAAACGTTTGGTGGATGTTGTATCTTATATAACATGTTCTAATTACGTTTGCATCTTTAATCAAGAATAGAACGTCAATCAATGACATGCCTCTAAAAAACTAAAAGAAATTAAAAAAAATTAAAATAATGCTGACTTTTAAATTATATTACATGCGTGTATGAAATAAAACCGACAGAAAACTTGAGATGCAGTACTTGCAACCTTAGCGTTACTGTTTGACGTGAACTGGACTGATTGGTGAAGGATCGGCGACGGATGTTTGACTCATCGATAAGTGATTGGTGATCAGTAACCCATAGGATCCGTCAGATTAGTAAAATAAGCTATGTGAGAGTTACCGTGACAACGTTCAGCGATCGATCAGTAAGTTAAATTTATGCACGGATCGGACGGAAACTTTTATATTTAAAATTCTTATGTAAACCGAACTCGAGAGTGTTTACGTCCGATGAACGCTGACCTCTACGAAGACACCTTAATTTACAGGTTAATTTGTAATAAAATTAGTGAAAATAGTATAACAGTATAAGATGCTGAGAGCGTTTAATTGTTTGCGTTGATTAATAGTTTTGTATTAAATATTGTTAACATCAGAGACATATAATACACAATTGTATTATATATCTCTGTTAACATAAACTACGAAAATGGTAATTATTGACCGCCATTGAATTTTTGAACTTTTTATAGTTTGGAATAGGTTGTTTTTTCATGAAATGAAACTGTTAGAAGAAGGTCGAAGAAATAATATCAAAATATTGTTTGAATAAAATAACCAAAACTATTCTTATTTTTATTAAAAAGGATACCATTTTATTTGAAATCATTTATCTTGAGACAAGTCTTCTAATAAGAATTGAGATATAATGAGAATCGAAATACTTAAACTTTTATTTTTGTGGTATAAGAATGCAGATATTGCTTTATTTTGATACAAATTATTAACCGACAAATGATTTCAGTACTTTTTGTACATCAGGATTGGCTGTTCTTCATAAAATATGCTTATTTTAATATCAAGCTAACAGTTCTTATATCACGAGGTGTCATCAATATACCTGTAGACCATTTGATAACACTATAAGACAATTTCGTCATACCATAATACCATTTCACCATATCATAAGACAATTTCACCATACCATAAGACCATTTCATCATATATTTGTACCATATTACCATTTCACCATGCATATCATCAGGTCATTTTATCATATCATAATACCATTTAACCATATCACTAGACCATTTCATCATACCATAAGACAAATCTATAAATAGCTGCGAAATTCATCCGCAACATTGATTGTAGAGGAAAAAAAGTCCACGAAGGGATTCTTTTTTGCGGGCATTAGGGAATCGCTTTCAAGATGAATGAATTTATCGACAGAAGGGGGTGCCGCTTAGGTCCTTGTGTGATATCTTTTTCGCATATGAATAAATGAATATTTTAATATTAAAGTGCAACATGAATTATAACAAACTATGACATTCATATACGTAAGTAATTTTCAGCCAACCCAATAGGCTTAGGATCCACTGCATTGTGTATCATTATTGATAATAAAATAAATTATGAAAAAATAGATATATAAAGTTCGTATAATTAAGATTTTTTAAATGTATAAACGTTACGCGCGATGTTCGTTCCTCGTTGGAAATTCGATGTAGTTGGCAACATGCAAGTCCAAAATATAACTTGTGATATCATATTCATTGCTATTGTACGTATTTTAAAAAATAACGATTTTTTTTAAATGAAAACGAAAACAATAATTGTTGAAACTATGTTTTATGCTGCATGCGACACATTTCGTTTTAAAAAACGGCGATTTTAAGGTTGTCCCGCGTAACATATTTCATTTATTGTAACCACTAAACTCTGATCTTCGTAAAAACTATTTAATATTTTGAAAAACGTATTTTTTCAATATAAACAGAATGGCTCCTTCAGTCTTTTATGCATTTGTTATGACGTTATGATGACGTCATAGAAAAAAAAACGCGTTCCATACTACAAGGGAAAATCTGTCCAAGGGGAAATAATTGAGATTCCAGATTTGAGAATCAAAAACATTTATCTAAAATGAAAAAAAAAATAGTATTTGTATTCAATACATTCATGTTATGAGCGATTTTTCAAATGCTTACTAGGTTGTCGCACCGCCCTTTTTCACGTAAAAACGAACGTAACTTAAATTTACGTCAATTGTTTGCTTATCACTGCTCTTATAATGGTAGAATTTTATGATTTTTTTAAATGTTATTTTTCTTAATTTTTCCAAAAACTAGAATACATCAATTGTCGATAAGTAGTTAAAAAGCACCGTCGATTTTGCGGAGTCTTTCAAGAATATCGCACTTGCTTAAAAACAACGTTTCAGTCGAATTTTTGGTTTGAAAGTTACGAAGTATTCACGACGTTGTGTTATGCTTCGGCTGTGATTTTTTTTACCTGGCTCTTTATTTAACAAGTAATGGGAATAATTTTGTATCATATCATACATTTCTGATATAATCTACTACCTATTCAACATGCATTTCTTGTATTAAATATGCTAATATTCAAATCCAGCTCCGATATGAATGTTGTATGTGTTACTGGACGATTAACACTTGTTTCTCGCCTTAATCCATTTTTTTAAGGTCTGCCCAAATTTTGATTAGACGAATTATGGTATATAAATGTCCATCCATACGTCTGTTGGTCTGTCTGTCTGCTGTCTGTCTGTCTGTTTGTGCCTCTGTCCGGTGTCCACATGTGACACCGTAACTTCAGGTCCGCTTATCCAAATTTCACGACACTTAATATAGTTATTTCTAATGATGGTCAAATAATCTATATATGTTTTGTTGAATACAGGATTTAAATTTTTGAGTTACGGGACTTTATAACATGGGGGATATTTTTTTCACATGTCGCGCTGTATCTAATTAGTTAAAAGTACCAGGATTATAATTTTATACGCCAGACGCGCGTTTCGTCTACATAAGACTCATCAGTGACGCTCAGATCAAAATAGGTAAAAAGCCAAATAAATACAAAGTTGAAGAGCATTGAGGATAAAAAATTCCTAAAAGTTGTGCCAAATATGGCTAAGGTAATCTACTCCTGGGGTAAGAAAATCCTTAGTTTTTAGAAAAATTCAAAATTTTGTAAACAGAAAATTTATAAAAATGACCATATAATTGATATTCATGTCAGCACCGAAGTGCTGACTACTGGGCTGGTGATACCCTCGGGGACGAAACGTCCACCAGCAGTGGCATCGACCCAGTGGTGTAAATAGTTATCAAAAGTACCAGGATTATAATTTTATACGCCAGACGCGCGTTTTGTCTACATAAGACTCATCAGTGACGCTCATATCAAAATAGTTAAAATGCCAAATGAATACAAAGTTGAAGAGCATTGAGGATAAAAAATTCCCAAAAGTTGTGCCAAATATGGCTAAGGTAATCTACTCCAGGGGTAAGAAAATCCTCAGTTTTTCGAAAAATTCAAAATTTTGTAAACAGAAAATTTTTAAAAATGACCTTATAATTGATATCAAAAACGATTTATGATTATTGCTTAAAACTTTACACACTTTTTAGTTATATTCATCCAAAGATCTGAATACTTTTTGGTGATGATTCAAAATATTATTTTAGAGTTATTGAGTTTTTGTAAACAAAAGTTGGTTTTTCTTTTCATTTGTCGCGGCGTATCTCAAAAACTATTTATGATTTTTGCTTAAAACTTAACACACTTTTTAGTTATATTAATCTAAAGATCTGTGTAATTTTTTGGTGAAGATGTAATATCGTATAGTTATTGAGTTTGTGGAGAGAGAAAAAAGGATGTTATTATATTTTTGATTAATTTTCATTTTGTTTCGTTTATTTCTGTGTATTCATACGTTTCGATTTAGTATCGCACTTTATAGTCACCCAATAGCATTGCACCTGTCTGATGTTGGTACGGGGATTGCCGTTCGGTTTGAGTACGGACGTCAGAGATGAACACTTCTTTTTGAACACCTTGAAATAATAATATATCAAAACATCAATGTTTTCAAGATATTGTCATCTCAACTTTGACTTCATATATACTAGGATACTAGGTTATAGCAAGGATTTGTATAGTTATACAAATGATTATATGACGTCCGGCTGGAATATGTCACATGTTTCTGCTACTTGTTATGTGAATAGGAAGGTGAAAATATCAGAAAAATATGATCATTAAAACAAAATCCCATTACTTGTTAAATTATAAGCTCGGTATTTGTTTTTCACAGCCACACGTTTGGGTGTTTACTGCTGTGTTTCTTTCAACAAATTTTCCAACTTCGTCTCTTTGGTAGTAAATTTTTCAACACACCTCATAAAACCAAACCAAATGAAAAAAGTAACTTTTTAACATACGCAATATTTTAAATGTTATACGCAATTGTAGAATCTTAATTATACGAAAAGGGTAGGGCATCGGAACCCCAGCGTCACCCCTATCAATTGAGTATTGAAGTGCACACCTCCATCTTTGACCCGCATGTGTCTATGTATAACGCTAGAAAAAATCGTAAAAGTTATATAGAAAAGTAAAGATTTATCAACTTTCAGCATTGATTTGTTAACTTGGGTTAACAGATCATAATGATTTTAACAATAATGTCATTTTAAACATATGCCGATTTGCCTCTCAGCTATAAGTTAATAATAATAATCAAGAATACGACTACATTGTAACGGGTACGGGATAAGAGTTATACATTTTGCATCGAACATGTACCTGACAACATGATTTGCAAAGATGTGCTTTAAGTAAACCATCTAATACAAAGAGGTTGCTGTCATGATAATTAAAATTTGGCGAAAGAAATATAGGCCATCTTTTTGTTTTTGTTTTGTATGCTATTTAGTTTTTGTTTATTTAATGTAAGAAGGTACAATGTACCAGTCTGTATGTGTCGCCTATCTGGTCGACACCAAGTTTTTGCAACTCCGCCTCGCCGATGGCAAGTGCAACATTAGAGTCAATAAATCCATTCATCTTGAAAACGATTCCCTTAGGCCCGCAAAAAAGATTTCATTCACGGCCTCTTTTTTCTCAATACAATCGATGTTGCAAATGAATTTCGCGGGAAATTTTCGCCTCTATTAATAGATTGGTCTTATGATATGGTGAAATGGTAGTATGGTATGACGAAATGGTCTTATAGTGTAATCAAATAGTCTACTGGTATATAGATGACACCTGGTGATATAAGAACTGTTAGCTTGATATTAAAATATGTCTTTATAAGATAGTTATATGACATAATAGTATGACAAAATTGTTCCATGTTGTATCGAGATCAATCTAATTAAAAACCGATCTCTCATCGCTCCTGTTTCTGATATGTCGCGTGGGAGATCTAACGAAACCCGCTTTGAGGTCACATGTGAGTGACCTCGTAGGTGTGTCTTTTTCGACCAATGAAATTGAGTCTTCCACGATCTTGGAAGTTTAACGTAAGGCAAAGGGATGTAACTCATTTTATTTACGACTAAATCGTCAGTCAAAATAATTCATAAACTTTTTTGATAGGCTTATTAATAGGTCGTCAACTCATTTGCATATCTTTATAAATTCATGACTTTTAGTTCACTCACATGTGACCTCAAAGCCGGTTTCGTTAGATCTCCCACGCGACATATCAGAAACAGGAGCGATGAGAGATCGGTTTTTAATTAGATTGTATCGAGATGATTGTATAGTATACAAATTTATCGTTATAATATACTGTGGTGACAAAATAGTATGAACAAGTTGGATCATGTTATATTAAGATATCTTTATAGTATAAAATGTATCTTTATGACATAGCAATATTACATAATAGTTTAGTTAAATGACAAATCAGTATGAAATGTAGCTCCATGTTATAGCAAGATGTATTCATAGTATAAAATATTATCTTCATAACAAAATGAAATGACAGATTAGTATGAAGTTGTATCAAAGTGTCTTTATAGTATATAAATTTATCTTAGTGATATCGCCAATTGACAGAGTAATATAGTCAAATGTCGTTATAGTATAGAATATATGCTTCATGAAATATCTTTACCCGAAATGATATGGTTATTGTTATCATAAGGCAGCTGTGGCGTTCCATACGTTTCTGTTGAAACTGACTTTATATTTGACACATATATAAAAGAAAACGTTTCATGTGTAGTCTTTTCATTGAAGGGTTACTCTCATTCGAAGGCTTGTTCCCAACCTTTTGGATATATTTCTTCATAACGACAGTTTTCCTTTCTTGACCATCGTAAATGAAAATGTTAAGACGTAAAACTATGCTCCAAACACGTGTGTCACTCTTTAAAGGAGTCTCCCTAATCAAATATCTACATTAAAAAGTCAAAGGATGATTAAAGTTTTAAATCGGAGATTTTTCTTGCTTTTGGATATTTTTCGTCACAACAACAGCTTTCTTTTCTAAACTATCTTTAAAAGGAAAGGAGACGTCAAACGTTTGCTTCAAACACGTGCGTCGCAAAGTTGTAAACAAATCCTGTATGTGACATTTAGTGGAAGCCATTTAACCATATCATTTTGTCAGACAATTCAATCAACACCTTTATTAATTAGTCCTTTGTTGTCGATAGCTTTAAAATGCAATGAGCTGATTTTTTTATTTTCTGCCAAAATCTTAATGAGGTCAAGGTGAATTCCGAGTATTTTCTGATCAGGAAAAGCCCGAGAAAATCGAAAACAAGTTAATAAACAAGATGGAGGAAAATACATCGTTATATATATTTCTTTCACCAAATGTTTTCGCAAATGACGTATTTTTATCGCCACAATTATTATTTTTTCGCGAATTGCGATAATGGCGACCGCCAGCAGAAACCCTGACTGTGTAAAAAGTAAAGAGTTCAGTCTATCTTTATTCAATTATATAAACATTTTTTGGATGACAGCGACAAATCAATGTTCTAATTGAGCAAGGTCCAAAATAAACTGAGGAACACTGCACTGTCAGCTTCAGTTATTAATCGATTGTAAGTTAAATAACACTTCCCACTAGAAATAATTTTGAAAGGCGCCATTTGTTTTGGTGACGTACACATAAGTGATGCAATGTCATACACAATAATGACAGATTATAATACAAGTTAAACAAGAGTGCTTATTTAAGTATTCTATTAGCTGGAACATTTTCCATTTGACAAACTAAATTGTCCATTTTGTTGATTAAAGACAGATGTATTGTTTCATTATAACGCTATTTTCCTTGAGTTCATTTTTCTATGTATTAGTCAAAGTTTTATGCTAAAAATAGTTAAATACAGGGTTAATAACAGGTAAATGCAGCTTCACAAACCGTATCTTTTGAATTCGAATTTGCACATAAAAAGCATAAAATAAAAACAAAATAAAAGATCGGGTGACGTCATTCATCTTTGAGGAGTTCTGCATTTTATTAAATGTAACTATATCAATCATAAGAAATATGATAATGTGTGTGCATGAAGAATATCAGTCTTAGTACCTAGGTTGTCCAAACCCCTAGGATAAATTGTTTTTTTTTTTTAAAGAAGTCATAATCATCAATCTGTTAGAATATGTTTCGAAAGTTTATTATTACAAATACACTAGGTTCTTCTAAACTGAACATCAAAGATAATGTGCCCTCCTATTTAATTTCATATATTTTTATATGTCAAATGATATTTTTACAAGGGATCTACATTTTTACTTAAATTAACCAAATGTTTTACCTATCGACAAAGGTACAGATATGCAATGGTATTATTATGTTTGAAATATGTACATCTTTTCTGTGTGTACAATGAACGTTCGTATCCCGAATTAGCTGAATTATTGACTTGTCAGTTGCAGTTAAGGTATAACAGTTTCGCGAACTTTTTCATTTAAGCAATTTTGAAGCTAAAATACTTGATATCTATTTTAATATGTGGAGATAACTGTATTGTATTTTAAGCTTGACAATCGTAAAAAGTCGATTTTACTGTCGCAATTTGAGTTTACCTAGCGACGCAGAGCGGAGAGAGGTAGACGGATATTTGCGACAGTAAAATCAAGTTTTACGAAGGCCAATCTTAAAATACAATACCGTTATCTTCATTATAATGCCACATATTAAAATAGATATCAAGTATTTTAGCTTCAAAATTGCTTAAATGAAAAAGTTCGCGAAACTGTTATATCGTCTTTAGCATCTAAACAATGTGACGTCATATGTATACTCTGGATTTCAAAGATGAATACTAGACATATTTTTTCGTACGCTTCAGAATGATTTCAATATAGACAAAAAGGAGATTGTGAAGCTCAAAATATGACTATCTTGGGTTTTTTTTAGAAATTACATACCAAAAAAAATCGGAATTCAAAATTTTGGTTTTCATAGTTACGAACTGGTAGAACGTGGAATCTAACCCTCAAAATATTTGTCAACTTCCAATGAAAATTATTGTTACAGACTGATTACATTAGAATAATCGATTGTCAGTTAAATAAAATTTACCACTAGACATAATTTTGAAGACGCCATTAATTTCGTGTTCGTGTTGTGTCCTAGAGTGATACAATGTCAAACACAACAATGACAGCTTAATGCAAGTTGTACATGTTTGTACAAACATTCTTATTTAACTATTATACAAGCTGTCAAATTTTCCATTTGACATACACAAGTGTCCATTTGTTAAATTAAGTATAATGCATTAATCCTTTTTACGTGTTTTTATCATTGAGTTTATTGACATATATACATGACAAGGCGTATTGCTAAATAATCATATTATGCCGTGTTTACACGATAGATGCACGTTCCATCTGAACAAATCGTATCAGTTTAGTTAGAAATTGAATATGTGGAAGGCAAAACAAAAAGTTGAGTTAAAAGGCAAAAGAATAAAAACAAATTGCTAGATCTGGTTAGGAATTTAATGTCTTACGATTTCTACATTTTTATTAAATGAAATACAGTGAATATCCGAATTGATGCAATTGTATATTAGCGTATGGACCCTAATTACTAAGCTGTTAAAACCAAACGCATTAGTCGAAAATGACTACGCCATGGCTATAAGACCAACAAACAAACACAGATATGTAGGATTCAAATCTATAGTGGGCTCCAAATATATGGCAGATTCCTAATCTATGGTATTAATGTGACGTCAAGCCATCCCAAATATATGGTAGATTTTTAAAAACCTAATCTATGGGAAGTTTGTAATTTCCTAATCTATGGCGGATTGATGTTGTTTTCAAATCTATGGTAAATATTGTGCAAACGAAAAACAACGCAGTACACTTTCCACCAATGACTTGTCTTAAGCAAGTTGAACTATACGACGACGGGAGCATGTCTTATGAACATTTGTAAAATAAACTTTCCATTATGGTCAACCAAAAACAAATCGTTAATGATCAATTCATATACCTTAATACAGACTTCAAGATTAAAATGATGTGCTCTGTAAATAAATAAACATTTGTTAATCTGTGCATGATACCTGTTTAACCCATTCATGAAACCAACTTATATGTCCTATAACAAGCAAGAAGGCCACTGTTTATGAAAAAAATAAACATAAAAAAGTAAAAAATAAAAATGAACATTTTGAATTTTCAAATAATATTTATTTTAGCAATATCGTTATTACATCTTCTTAATTTCATGACGATTTAAATAATTTTTTTGTAATTTAATATTCACTTTATAAACCGTACCAGCTGTAGACAGTAAACAATTTCAAACATTCCTTTTCTAAAATATGCGGTACTGAAAAAAGTGGTGCCCTCATTCATCACGGTTATCGACCTATACAGCATATGTTGTCTCTCTTCGGGATAATAACCTCCCGCAAATTGTTGTCAGGGAAATACATTTATACTAAATGTATATGAGATAAGTGCGCACGACATGCTTTATACTCCACTCAATTATGTAGTTTTTATCAAATTAGTACTCTTAACGTTGCCAAAATTTACAAAAACAAAATGAGGTATTTAAAAAAAAAAATGCTAATTATACCACTATCCATTACAGACCTGAAGAAAAGGGTTCGGCCTACGACATTGATCAAAACACGATATGCATAGCAAAATTATGAACTAGTATTCAAATCATAAGCTGCATGAAAAAATACCATTGTAAGTCATTTAGTGATGTTATATATTTATCCAAATTTCCTTACATCACTTTACAATTAATCTTGTTCAGCAGTGCTCTTAAGGATGCACTTAGTGTGGTTCAACCATTAGTGTCAGATGTTTGGACTCTTTGGTGTTTTTCCATACGATACAAGGAAACATAATGTGCCCCATATATATCTGTATATGTATCTTTTAATATAAGACTGAATAGCTCATAAAAGGGTTATTTGGCAAAATTTAAGCAGATTCTTGATTTTCTTTCTTTTGATTTGGGACCCAAATAATACCAATGCAAATATAAGGTAAACATCCGAATTAGTCTTTTCCGGCAATATTTTATAAATCAAATATGTCAAAAAGGAACTCCATGACCTATCAATGATTTTAGTTTATTTAGTTCATGAACTTATACTCATCAGGCTTATAGTATCAATTCTAAATTCATGATTTATTTAATTTGACCTTAGATCACCTATTAAATAAACAATGAGGGTCGGTTTAAAACAAAACTTTACGACATGATGATTTCAGCTTTCCAATTGTAAACTGGTCATTTCTAAGTAGCAACATCTCAGCACCTGCATACGCTGTAATTGATACGATATTCCCGTGCTTTTATTTCTTATCATGATTTTCTTGATAGAGAGTTGCTGCTGACAAGGAAGCTATTAAACCGAGAGTTCAAAATGGTGAAGTTGAAATAATAACCTTTTTTTACGGACGCCATCACCAGTTGGTGGACCGTTATGGCATAACCGTCGTAGCTACAATCCCCTTCCCTTTCATGAATGTGACCTACCGAATGAGACTATATACCGGATTTGTTATAACGTGAGCAACACGACATGCCACATGTGGAGCTGGATCTGCTTTCCCTTCCGGAGCACCTGAAATCACCCCTAGTTTTTGGTGGGGTTCGTGTTGCTAATTCCTTATGTTTCTATCTTGTGTCATGTGTTCTATTGATTGTGTTTATCTTTTTAGCCATGGCGTTGTCAGCTTGTTTAGATTAATGAATTTGACTGTCCATCGTTCGTCCCTATTTTAAGTACACCATTAAAACGCAATTTAAAATGACACACATCTATATTGTTTTCTTCTGTCTGCTAGTCCGTCCCTGATCCAATCTCTCCGTTAACTCCAGATATATAACCTGGATTTCTGAAATCGAACCGCATTTGCTTGTTAATCGGTTGAAACCGGTTACGTTCTGCAATATTGAAATTGTTTAACTAAAATGTTTACCTTCTATCATATTTGGAAATTATGAGATTTTTTAATTATCGTTCTATGTATTTCGTTGTGCTGTTACATTATTAGCATATCTTGAGATCGGTTGGCACCTTAAATTTAATTATGTTAAACTCCGCCATATTCCAAATGTGCCTGTCCCATGTACGGATCATGCAATTTTGTTGTTTTTATCATCTTGTATTTACAGTTTGATGAAAATTACCATATAGGCTATTTGTTGTCTGATTAAATTAAATATGTAATAACAAATATACCTTCATGTGCTACTTTTTGAATTAAATGAGGTCGACATTTTGTATATTTGCTCAAAATTCGGATTTGTGGCCGTATTTTCCCTTTCGAAAGAAAGCCATAACTTTTTTGTTTAAAAAGATAAACACAAATTGTTTTGTGTAAAATAATTTGTAATTTCTGTATTTTATAAGTGTCTTAAATATTTATGCATTTTTTTATTAAAAAAAAAACCTCATATCTATCAAACGATCATAAATAGAGAAAAAAAAACGTATTTTTGTTTGCTGTTTATTTATCAAAATTGAAAAAAATGCACTATTTACAGTTTTATAAAATTTGCTCCACATAATTAATCTCCTTGCGAAATGAAACAAAATGTCGTTTTAAAAAATAGGGGTCTATGCACTCGTTTTCAAATTAAATCAGTTTGAATGATAAAAAATCAGTCGAAAAATGCATCTTTTCCCGATTTGTCATAGTTTGACGTCGCGAAAATAACATTTTTCGTAAGCAACGTCATTACCTCCCCTGTAACTGTATCGTATGCCCGTAATCAATTCTATGAATGACACCGTTATTTTGCTTATTGATTCATCTCCAATTTTTCATATTGTGCTTTCTTTGTCGACTATGCGCGTGTTATCGTCTTTTAGGGGTTAATTTAAATTTGAAGGCCGTGTAGGGGTGTTGTTATGAATTTGGTTCATGAAAAAAACAAGTTATATAACTATATGCATTCATACATGTACGAATTCGTCGTGTCATCCTCTGTTAGCTTGACAATATAAAAAAAAAGATGTGGTATGATTGCAAATGAGACAACTATCCACAAAAGACCAAAATGACACAGACATTAACAACTATAGGTCACCATTCAAAAATGAATGAAAAACAAATATGTAACCCATAAACAATCGACAACCACTGAATTACAGGCTAGTTTGATATAAAATAATTGTTTTTGCTATCTTCTTACACTATAAGCCTTCATTCTTATTATTTGAAAAACAATTGCTGTAATGTCAGTGAATAATCAGAAAAGATCAATATTTAAAAAAAAAAGTAAGTAACAAAAATACTGAACTCAGAGGAAAGTCAAATGTCGAAATCAACACCTCAAACATATCAAACAAAAGGACTACATGCAATTGCCAATTAATTTAACCTATTTTTTAAAGTTCGAAAATTGCTGGAATTTCTTAAATTGAAACATAACCCAATACTCACGTAAACAACCAATACATCTTATTTTCTCCTACGTTGGATAATTCAGTATGTCAATTTGGGAATTATCTAGATATTGGGATAAATAAGTAAGTTTGTGTTATAAACATTAATCTGTCATTCTTGTTTTTGAAACTGTGTCATTCATGAACACAATTATAAAACAAATGGCGCCATTCACAATTATTTCTAGTGGTAAATGTCACTTAACTGACTGTAACTTTATAACTGAAAATGACAGGTCAATAGTTCAGTCTATTCTGACTATTTAGTTTTACTTGTTTTAGAAAACTCTTTAATTTCAATCACTGAATTTAAAAAAAATTTACCACTAGAAATAATTGTGAATGGCGCCATTTGTTTTCTTATTCTGTTCATGAATGACACAATTTCAAAAACAAGAATGACAGATTAATGTTTATAACACAAACTTGCTTATTTATCCCAATATCTAGATAATTCCCAGCAATTGTTTTTCAAATAAACAAGGAAATATAAAATGGAGATTATAGGTTAAATGCAAAATTATTAGAATAAATTGAACATTGTTACAAAAGTATAAAAGCAATATAACTCTGGAATTGAACTAGGAAAAAGTGCCATGTCGTGAACAATTTATTAAACGATTTCAATGTGTACTTTGATAAATGCTGCGTATAGGAAAGCTGACACAAATATAAAACGCCATATATACATGTTTAGATCAAACGTTTATACTTATGTAACAGTTTTTGTAACGTTTATTGTGATTGGATAATGTCACCAATAATAATAATTTCAAAATTAATGCTAGGAAAACGCACGTGCAAGAGCAGATGGCAGATGTCAGATGTTAAAATTCGGTGTCCCTGTTGTTCCTTAACTTTCCTATTATAGTTAGCGTGTTTCTTTTGGTTTTAGATGGTTTGTTTTCCCTCACATGGGTTTTAAATACCAGTATACTACTGTTGCCTTTATTTGCAACTCAACCTTAAATAGTAATTTTAAAACTGAAAACTTAAAAAAAAAATATGTAAAATTGACAATAGACAGGGAAGAAAAACAGTAAAACAGAATATTACCATGAGTTATATTGCTTTTATACTTTTGTAACAATGTTTAATTTATTCTAATAATTTTGCATTTAACCTATAATCTCCATTTTATATTTCCTTGTTTTGTACGACACACCATTAATAACTTCAGAAATTGAAAAAACAACCTTTGCTACAAATACTGATGTCTGCAATATAATGATAAATACATCTGTTGTGAATGATGAAATCAAAATAATAAATAAAGTGAACATAAAGCTGTAGGGGTAAATTGGATAACAAAAAAATGTACATCATAAAGAACATCATTTGAAAGGTCAATAAAAATGACATTTCATGATATCCTTGATTAATATATTGATTTTTGTTGAGGGCACTTCTAGCAATACTGTACTTTGTCGTGCGCTTTGTGTTTGTTGATGGAAGAAACCGGAATGCTAGGGGATACCAGTAATTGATATTGATACACACAAATATCTATAGCTTTTAGAAAGTCAGTAACGCGACCAACTCCCTAGCTACGACCTGCCAATTGTGCATTTAATGAATAGTTTAGTAGCCATTAAACAAATATTAATTTAGAATCGCGAATATTTTGCTTAAGAGTTATAAGGATTAAACACATTTTTTTCTTAAAAATAAACTTTAACATGTTTATATAAGAGTCCTTTTTCAGTTTGTGAGTTAATGGCCCCAGTTTACACATCATTAACCGCTAGACAAAATGTTATTAAAAATCCTATAGTGCAATCAAAGGTTTTTGCTCCACCACTACGAACTTATTGTGAACATTTTGGCCACTACTTACTGATAAAAAAATCATATAAATTAGAAAAAAATAGGATATACTAAAAAAAGTGTATCGAAGGTGTTTGTAAGACCTCTACGTCTACAAGGATGGTGAGCAGTTCCTTTATAAGAAAAGGCATCCGTCATGTTGCTATTAATAAGTACAATTTCGATGTAGAATTGCATAATACCATAATACTCCAATTATTTCCAATTCCACCTAAACCAATTTTAATGACAATTTTGCAAGTCCATTCATTGAATCAATATACAATTATTTGCACTATATGTGACACTTATTAACACGAGTAACTGTTTCTAAGGCGTTCCATTATATCTGTGTTCGTTCATCCATGAAATTGCATCTAATCTGCATTTCTTGTCTGCATTGTGTATACGGAGGAATTTAACGTGTTGACAATTGAAAACCTTTAAAGGTTAACAATATATGGGATTGTTAACAGTTTATGGACTAATCCGGAGTCATACCAAGACGTATGTTTGTAAGCATTCGCTTCATGTACATTTTCTTACCAGAATACACTTTTGAATGTTTTTCGGAATTTGAAATGAATTACATTCTTTTCTTTTTTTTGTAAGGTTGCTACCAAAAACAAAATAACACACATTACGGCAAAACACATGTATCATTCCGATATATTATGCATGTACCAAGTCAGGTGCCTTTTAATGTGGTTGTTGTCGTTTGTTGCTATACATCATATTTTATTTTTGTTTATTATTTTGTACACAAATCATGCTGCTTATTTTCCCGTTGAAATGTGTTACATTTGTCATTGCGGGGCTCTTGATAGTTTCCTGTGTGGTTTGGGTTTAACTCGTTGTTGAATGGTGAATGGACCCTTGAGGAGAATTGTTCGTCATTGGCAATACCACCACATTTCTTAACATATATCTAACATTAATTCAATACAGATACACAATATCAATTTCAAAGCAAAGTATCACGAACATATCGCAGACCTGGCAGCTTAACAGGTCCCCTCAAACAAAGCAAAAGAGAAGTCCCTCTTCCTTTTGTTGAATAAAACTATCATTCACAAACTTGCTTCGTGAATCAATTGAACAATGACTTGGAGGCTTACAATTACCTCATTTTCTTTGTCTTTCGAAGGATATATTTGTTACGTCTTTTTATATATAAATAACGAATAAATATTCGAACAAAATAAAATATGGCGTAAATAAGGAAACTATTCATAAAATATTTGCAAATATGAATAAGTACCAAACTTAGTTGTTAAATCTCAACAAATGGAAGTTTTTAACGACCTTGACTGGCTATACAGCCCTTGCACGGTCGGCCCTGGCTTGTGCCTTTTTGGGCATTAAATATTTTATATTGTTACCATGTGGTAATTTAAATAATTGTTAAATCTCAAAAACAGTCAATCATTTATATACAGAGTTATAGTTCACCAGGGAATGTTCACAAAAATAATGGCACAATTTCAGTAAACTATTTAATCAACTTCCTGGTTAATCATTCATATAATATCTCCAGAGTGTTGTCTCAAATACTTTAGCTAACCATTTGATTACTTGTATCAGGAAATTTTGATGTTTGTTCATTATGGTTATTTGTTTAACTGTTTTCCGATGCAACATAACGTGATTAGGAATTTCCTGTTGCTTTTAAATGTACACAAAGGTTGCTTTCAGAAGTCTTTAATTTATTTAAAACGTTTACACAACGATCGATAAATCACAACATGCACAACACATGTCTTCTTCTATTCTTTATGATCAGCTTTTGTCAAATTTTACTCCATGAATATATGTTTAACGTTTCCGATTTAAATATACAGTATGACAACATACATTACTGCTTTGTCAACGTAAGAGTTGGTGAATGTGTTATAGAAGTGTTATAAATGCAAACGGAAAATGGAATCTGTCATTGAGACAACCAGCCGACCAGAGAGCAGAAAACAGCACAGGACTACCATATGTTACTCAAGAACATCTCTCCAGTGAGATTCCGCTAAACAAAACAAACAAGTGAAGAGTTGTTTCATTTGCACTCATACCATATCCTCCTATATCTAGTTCAGTGCCAATGGACGTCACGCTTTAATGAACTATATATGAGGTAAGCCCTTTTCAATCGATGTGTATTGTTCGTTCGTATGATATACTGATCTTACACTGTTCAAGGTTAGACGCAGAGTTTACTCCCTCAAAAATTTCATCCTCGTCTCATTATGTATGTATGCCCCTGTATTCAGTGATTGTAGTTTGTTGCTGTGTTATATATTTGTTTTTCGTTATTTTGTTGGTAACCAAACTAGGCCGTTAGTTTTTTAGTTTGAATATTTTACATTGTTTATTTTCTATACCTTTTATAGGTGACTTTGTGGTAATTGGTTTGCTCATTTTTGAAGGTCGTACAGTAAACTATAGTTCTGAAGTACTGTGTCATTTGTTTTTTTGTGTAGAAATGTCTTATTGGCAATCATACCACCGCCTCCTATTTATTTACACACATGTAATAAAAAAAAATAGCAGACGAGAATAGCAAAAGCAAGATGTTCCTGAATTTGTGGGATATACTGTTCATCTTTTGTTAGTATATATTAAACAAAAAATAAATAAAATTTATTATAAGACATGCATAAATGGGCATCACTAATCGTATACAATTGGTGTTAGACACACTTATTAATATATATCTTTTACATGTACGTCAATATTCTAAAAAAATCATTTTTGACCGAAACATTATATACACCTCGCCAAAAGTTAAGCAACACATGTTAATTTTCCAGAATCGTTTTTTACTAAATACATAACTAATCGAAATATCGATACAATGAACTGAATTTATGTTTCTGTTAGATAACATACAGAATATTAATTGAAAAGTGAAAGTTTGGACTGTTTTCACGATTGATGTTTTTACTATTTCATTTTGGGCAAATGGTTGTAAAATGGCAAAATAAAATACAAGATAAACGTTCCATTTATATTGAATTTTTTGAAAAAAATTGCTTTGCGCTATACACAAAATTCTTTTTTAAACTCGAGAGTGACAATTTGTGAATACATTAAAGTGCAATTTAGGTCAGCAGCGAGTCTATCCTCCACGCTTCCGGACAAGTTTATCCACACGTCGTCTAATGCTTTACACTAAGAGTCGTAATGTTCTTACGGGAATTCTTTGCCAATCTTCAACCAAAGGTGCTCGTATTTTCTGTTACTTCTTACTTGCTGGAACCCTGTGGCTGATTTGTTTACCAATATCATCCCCCAACTGTTTAATGGGATTCATATCCGGTGACATGGGTGGCTAAGGAATATAAACAGTTACCTCCTGACGTAAATAAGCTGACACAATGCGTGTTCTGCGTGGTCTAGCATACTCATCAATGAATAGTCTAGTTGCAAGATTGTGATAGTCAAAATGTGGCACAACGATATCCCGGATGATGTTATCGTGATATTATGTCCTATCAGAACGTTAAGGTCAATTGTACAGTCAAATAAAAAAAAATGACAAAATTGTCAAACACCTACTACCAAACGTTGTAGTTCCAAGAATGTGCCGTTTCCTGTATGCTGTTTTTTGAAAACGCCATACGCGCAAGCGCTCATCAATATGACGTTTGACATATATTCTCTCTTCAGACCAATGGACCTGACGCCACTGTCTTAAAATCCTATTGCGGTGACCAAGTGACCACTTATGTTGAGCTTGAGGATGCCTACGAGTCAACAGTGGTCTTTTGACTGGTCTACGGGCACAGAAATTGGCACAATGTAGTCTGCGATAAACAGTAACATTTCATTCCATGAAACTTGCAAGGAAAAAAATGTATATAGCTTGATAAAACCTGTTTTTTAAGGTACCTAGGAAAATAATGTATACCTGAATTCTTACATGTCGATTAAAAATAGGTTTACGAAATATGTGGAATCAAAGCAGTATCAAATTTTATTTTAAAACAAAACTTAGGAGCAAAAACATTTAGGTGTTGCTTTACTTTTGGCGAGGTGTATAGATACACACAATTCAGAAAATATACAATCATCTTGTTAATTGGAAAAACGGTCAAAGTATATAGAGTCATTTAAGAATATTTACCTGAAATAAAAACTCTTAATTCTTCGAGATTTAGTTTTTATCGTTATAAATTCATTATCAATTTCCGATAACTTCATTAGGACTGCTATTTTAGTCAAATTTGTTTGATAAATATGTTGAGGGTAAAGAAAGGCGTCCGATTATTCAAACTCAATCTCTTTTTTTAGGTTTTGTATGAAGAATATACTAACTATTTCACTGACAAAGTAAACGACGGACAGACAGATGCAGAAAATGTCATGCACTACAATCCCGTTTCTTTTTTCATGAATGTGACCTACAGAATAGGACTATTTACCTCGTATGTAATGACATGAGCAACAAGACAGGTGCCACATGTGGAGCAGGATCTGCATATTCTGTTGGAGCACCCCCGATTACTCCCATTTTTTGGTTGGGTTCGTGTTGCTCAGTCTTTAGTTTTCTTTGTTGTGTCTAGCGTATTATTATTTGTCTTTTTAAACCATAACGTTGTCAGTTTATGATCGATTTATGAGCTTACTGTTCCTCATTTATCTCTGTCTCCTCTTCTCCAAGAATAAATTGTCTTCTTCTAAAAAAATGGTAAAATAGTCATGTCATAGAGACCTACTAAAATGTAGGACATTGTCATAATACAGACAGTTACATGTATATACATGATATAAGGAAAATGTAACCCATAATTGATTTTTAAGTGTAGGATGTCACTATAAATAACACGAATTAATTCTTACTCGGTATGTTGCACGTAACCCTTGGAGTATATTGAAACCTGAGATGCAAATTAATATAAAAGGATGAAGATTTATAATTTCGTATGGTATATTATTTGTTTTACATTAATCTTGAAGTGATTACTGTCTAGGAATAAGCACAATGTTTTAAAGTATTAAATAGGAATCGCTTGTCTTCTGAGGGACCAATATCGTTTGTACAATAAAGCTTTGTTTCTACTTTATGAGGAACCGAATTAAATACGAAGCTGTCAAATTTACAAGATTTCTGGAATTAAAACCATAGGCTGAAATTAACACGTATTACTAATATTTGTCGATATCAAATCTAACCCCATAAAATTTTAACTCATTATACTTGTAGGCGAAGACCTGTTTTATTCTATATCTATGACTAATTGACAATCAACACTATGCAGAAATTAGAAGACTTTGATTTATATGACGTT
The DNA here is from genome assembly GCA_019925275.1 of Mytilus edulis. Taxonomy (NCBI): domain Eukaryota; kingdom Metazoa; phylum Mollusca; class Bivalvia; order Mytilida; family Mytilidae; genus Mytilus; species Mytilus edulis. The sequence goes on from CM034351.1 coordinate 15,471,220, forward strand.
TTAAAAGATATTTCAAATTATGGAGAGGATTGTGAGTTCAATTTATAAAGAAAACGAGAAGATGCATACTGTCCTAACACAAAGTACACAGTTTCAATCGTACATTTGGCAAAGAAACCTCCTCCGGAGTTGACATTTTTGTGGATATACGTTTAACTTTCAAAATAATCACTGGTAAGGTGTTTTGTTGATACAAATTCATAGCATTATACTTTGAACATTAGTACTCGCAGGTATAATATGAAGAGTAAACATTTGTATAAAAACGTTCATAGTAATATTTAAGCGTTTTTATGGTCATAAAAATAGTACATCCAAGAAACGTGGGCTTTGATTAAATGCTATAGTACATTATAAATACAATAAAACCTATCATCAGACTTGAAAATGTGGCGGCTAACTTAATAATTGTGTATGAAATTTGCTACTTTTTCAATATAGATATTACAAACTGTGCGTACCCTTAATATACTTGCCATTTGACGATACTTGGAGAGATTAGTGTCTGTCTGAAATTGTCTAAAATGTAAGACGTCAGACTGAAATAGACAATCATGAAATTTGGTGTACAATAAAACGTCAGTCATATTAAATGAACGCATCTGCAGTAATGTCCTTTGTCTTACAGACAATATTGAAATTTGTCCTTTTACAAACTAAGGTGTTGTAAATGGTCTTTCAGAGAATTACATCTGTGATATGCTGAAAATGTTATGGAGAAATATCTCTGCATGGTAAATCAGGATACGAATCGTGTTTACAAATGAGATAAAGGTTGCTGCTATCAGTGAACTAAAGAAAGGTTTGAAACAATATTAATAAATGTCGGTGTTTTTTCATCTGGTGTAAGTGGTCTCAGAAAAGTGGGTATTATATAGAAAACAACACATAGCTATACAAATATAGATTTTCAAGGTTGATTTGTTTCTGATAAGAGATTTTGTTTTTAACGTTGTCATCCACAGACGATTTTGTCTGGCCTTGAATGCTCCAAAACAAAGCTGAAAGCACTTTATAAACTATGGGATAGACTAAAACATGAGTCTAGTATGGACATATAATTGTGTTGTCTTTAACAATATATTGTATAAGTACAAATGTAAATTAGAAGATTTATAGAATCCTTGACTTACATATATATATATATAGTAATGATGTATTTAATAGAGAAAAATATTTCTACTTTCTTTTCCTTACGTTAAAGCGAACCACCAAAATAAATGAGGATATAAAAAGTATAACCCAGGAAGTTCAATTCCTAGATTCCCGCATGCAATTTGTTGATTCTCCATCTTAATTTAACATTCCGTTTATCTGATGTGTGCGACAATTATTCTGAGACCTACCTGTAATAATGTCAGTTAATCAACACCATATATTTATATAAATGCAATAACTGTCGTCTCAAAGAAAGATAAAGTACTATACTATTGTACCAGATAATTTGATGATGGATTGTTTTTCTTAATTTTATAAACAGAATGGAAATATATTTAAAAAATATATGTAATATTTGATTCGCTTATCTTGCTTCTACTTAACTTGTTTAGATTAATGTTATTGAAAATATATAGAAACGACTACAGATTGTAAACATATCGATTTATAATAGATACATTGAATATAAAAGTTAGTTTCCAAACCCGATTTACTTATTGACTGCATAAATGTTTGATGTGTTCCAATTTCAATTGTATGCGAACATCCACATATACAAAGAAAGTTTAATGTTGTGTTGTTAATGACTGTACAGTTTGTAAAAAAGTTACGCAACAGATGTTATCATTGATGTACATCTGCTCAGATGGTGGTAAAAAAAATATCACCGTTGTAAAAGTATAAACATCTCTAATTTTTAACGAAAATAGCTGAAATTACATAGTTTTGAAAAGGCTTCTGAAATGTGACTACATAAAACTTGAACATTTATCATTCGTCACAAGAGATCATCTTGACCCTAACTAACTATTCAGATATTTCTAGATGTACGTCAATTTTTAAGGCAAACTGGTCCGACGAGATGGAAGCGTGCGATAAACTCCGAATTATTTAGCATCTGTATAGTGACTGTTGCAATTAATGTATTAATGCTAGGTGTCTATTCCATCTACATGTATGGGTATTGCCTAAATTGGATAAAGCAATAAGGTCAGTTTTTAGGATCAAATTATTTATTTATGGGGACTTTGAAAAACCGCTTTTAATGAAAATCAACTAAATATTTGTATGTGAAACCTTAAACATATCAACTATTCAAATTCATACCGAATATTTTTTTACGTTGATGACTGCGAATCTGTGTAACATTTAGCACCAGTTGGAAGATAATGTTGATAGAGATAATCAAATTTAGCTTATTGACTATAATTTTCATACTTGTAAGTTTATTTAACACGTCTAGTTCAATCCATTTGGTATTTCAAATTGAGTTAATTGTTCTTTGCAACAAGCTTATTTATTTGATTCATTTTCAATGCCAGTAATTTTTGTTTTGGATCTTTCGTTAGTAATCAATTTCATACAGATTGGTTTTGAAATTGAAAGGCCGATCTTGATATAAAAGGTTAATTGGTTTATAATGACTTATTTAACCTGTTGGTCTTCAGTTTTTCTGAGACTTAATATTTAGGTAGACAAGATAAACTTTTAATGAGACTCCTTATAGCAAATAAAGGCAAATGTAGTATACCGCTGTTTAAAACTCATAAATTCATGGACAAAAAACAAAATCGGGGTAACAAACTAAAACTGAGGAAAACGCATTAAATATAAGAGGAGAACAACATTAAAATGTAACACACTCATACAGAAACGGACTAAGCATTAGACAAAATCCTATGAGAATAACAAATATAACATCAATTTGGGATAGATAAGTACCGTGACACGTCTTATAGTAATGTGAATTCACACACAATAATAAGAGAAAACAAAAGAAACAACGGAAACACAACGTTAAAATGTAAAACACACAGAAACGAACTATAATATTACAATGGTCATATCCTGACATGTTTAAAGGAACAAATGGTGGGTTGAACCTGGTTTTGTGGCATGCCACACCTCCCTCTTTTATGGCCATGTAAAATATAAAATGACAACAAAACATTAGAGGACTACAATATAAAAAATAGGAGAACACAATTGACAAAGATACACACGAATAATAGCTAACAAAAGGCAACAAGTTTAAAACTTTTAATACGCCAGAAGTGCATTTTGTCCACACAAGACTTACTAGTGACGCCCAGATACAAATTTTGAAAGCCGAAACAAGTACAAAGTTGAACAGCATCGTGGACCAAAAGTTCAAGAAAGTTGTGCCAAAAACGGCCATGGTTTTCTGTTAGCATTATTAAGACTGTTAGCATCATTACGACTAAATTTAAAACAATGTTGTAAAACATTAAACTGTTCACATGTAATGAGAAGTACACGCTTGACTGTTGTTGTGTGCTGTGTGAAACGTCAAATACGATATGAGATAGACAGTGATTCAAAAATATAGTTATATAGATATAGATATACGAACCTGTTAAACCAATCATTACTATTCTAAGTTGGGTTACATAGTGCCAGGAAGACTCCTAAATATTAATGCTGGTATTCTGTTTGAATAGTGTACGTGGTGCAGCAGTAATATAAGCCAACTATTATAAGCAATGTACCAATCAAACTAGAAATATCAATTTAAATGCTAAACATTATTTTAAACCAGTCATAAAAAATAAAACATATAGGGTTAAGTTTAGGTTGAAGATTTCATTACGATTTATAGTTGTTAGAAAGTCTACATTGGAAAATTGTCCAAATGGCAATCTTATGACTTTCTACATCGTACCAAGTCTGGAATATGACAGTTCGGTTGATGTGTTTGAATTTTTGATTGTGTCATTTGTTTAGGGAAATACCGTTTTGAATGTTTCTCGTATTTTTATGATTTCATGTGTTTGACTTTTTATCATATTTCCTTGTTTTGATATGATATTTTGTACCGGTCTCAGTGCACTTTAAACACGGTCGAGACAACTTTTAAACAAGCTTTGGATGAATTATCTGGCGAAGATCGAAGGAATTATCTGAAGTAGGACCACAAATTACAAATCAATACTCTGTACGGAGATAATTAAATTCATTAACTGGCACATTCAATGCTGTTATGTCTCATCACGATCACGCCGATGTCTATAATTATAGTTAATAAGAACTAAAAGTAAGATGGTACCTGATGGATGTCAAACACCATAAATTTAATTATGATGATGTGCAGACACCTTAGTTATATCTTTTACATCAAATTGCTAGATAACCTTACAATCTAATTTTATTTTGTTTAAAAATTCATATTTAGTATTAATAACTTTTTCATTTTGAAAGAAAGCAAGACAAATAATGTCTTATTATGAAAAAAAGCGGAAACAAAACATGTATAAAAGACTTTAAAAACAATATTACCAGCTGTTCACTGACTAACCATTTGCTAACCGTGTGTGTATATACCACATTAAGTCTACAATTAGTTTACACTCAAAAATAATCACATGCGTGCAAATATGTATTAAACAAACAGTTTTGCTATACAATTATGTATCAGCTTTTATAATGTACAGTAACGTCGAAGTTGGTACCAACACAAAGTGAGACGTTTTGACTACCAGCAACTGATACAGAAGGACATTTCAAATGTAAAGTTTAATAAATAAACTCATCATAGATACCAGGACTAAATTTTGTATATACCACAGACGCGCGTTTCTTCTACAAAAGACAGTGACGCTCGATTCCAAAAAAGTAAAAAAAAAAAGGCCAAATAAAGTACGAAGTTGAAGAGCGTTGAGGACCGAAATTAACCTCTTTATGCAAGTCGCATTGCATTAGTAGCATTGTGTAAACAAAACAAACAAACATGAGAGGCTAATATTTACAAAATGGGTACATTAGTCAACATGGTGTTACATGTATAATCTTAATCAGTAAAATGATATTATATGAATTAGAATATATATAATCCTAATCACTATAATCATGATAATACTATCATGTTAGTTGAAATGCTATTATTAGTAAGTTAGTAAGTAAGAATGTAATTAGTTTTTACAGTGTCACAATCTAACATTATACATACTATATCTGCTATATTATACATCAGATAAACTCAGAATAAAACTATATCAGATTACTGCCTTTAAAGACAATTTTACATCATGTTCATTAAAGGCTCATTATTTAATTCCAAGTGTTTAACAGGTTGACTGTAGCACTTTATCTGTTCTTCTATGTCAGTAACGAATGTTGACTTTCATGTCATACATTCGGGAATTTCCTCTTTTGTTTTTTTCAACACATTAATATCCAATCCTGTCTAGTGGAGGTACCGTCAGATCGGGTAAATTTTCCATAGAAATAGAGTTTGTGACAATGATGGTTTATCCACATTATAAATATACCTCAGTAGAACATGATTTTGTCACAATGTAATTACTAGCACGATATTAAGGTGTAATAATACCGCGTCTAAGCGATTGACTTTCCACGCAGATTAATAAGATATTAATTTGACATTATCTCTGATCAAAACGCTTGCAGCTGCCTTTAACAGTGGAAGTCAACTGAAACACTTTCTTGTACACGCTACTTAACAGACTACGTTTTTTTTTAAATGTGAAATAAATTAGATTAACAAAATGAGGCGATTTTAACATTTTGTTGATTTTATAGATATTATTCGATTTTACGTGTCAACTCATGTTATAAAATATAGGTTGAAGTATGAAATCATCAGTACGGCTATGCATATACTGATACACATAATACGGCTCATATTCATAACTAACGTGAGATCAAATTTAAAAACGAATAATCAAAAAGGTATGAATTCTGAGTAAATTTGGCTTATGCTTAAAATCTGTATATTACAAATAATTGCATGTCTAAATATCGTGTATATGTTACAGTGAATTTGTATAATCAGTGATTATGTAGAATCCCTGACATTTTCAGGGATTATGTAGAATCACTGGCTTGTTTAGGGATTATATATAATCACTAAATTTTTCAGGGATTATGTATAATCACTAGAAAAAAACGTTAGGGATTATACATAATAACTGAAATGAAGAAATTTTATTATTTATAAAGAAAATGAATTAAGTCAAATAATTTATTCTATAAAATCATATTAAAACATCATTATAAACATAAATTGTAAAATGTTAAGCACAATATATCAAAATGATAACCCCATTTTTTTTTTAAAATGATAGACACAATATATCAAAATGATAACCCCATTTTAAAAAAAAATGTTAAGCACAATATATCAAAATGATAACCCCATTTAAAAAAAAAATGTTAAGCACAATATATATCAAAATGATAACCCCATTTTTTTTAAAATGTTAGGCACACTGTATGTAACATATATATTAAAATAATATGCTTCACATCTGTTTCTATCACAATATCAACATTTAAAAAAACCTTTTCCTTACATATCGAATCATATATTTTTTTAAAGAAAAATAAAGTGTTCAGTAAAACCATCTTTTAGTTCTGCCTATTTTATCATCAACATGACATTTAGATGCATAAGTTCTCTTAGTTTAAATTTTCTTGTTCATTTGACAAAAAAAAACCGACAAAAACACAAAACAAATGTTCCATAATCTTCTTTACCACAAATAACAAGCTCTGGATTTACAAATAGAACATGAATATCAATTTGACGCTGGCTTTTAAGCAACAAACAGTACATGTAAAGTTATCGCTATAAAAGGAATGTTGATTATTATTATTTTTGACGTCTTCAACTTTATCTTGAAACCCTGAGTTGGTTATATCTTTAAGATTATCCTCTGTGTTTAAAAGCAGAATTATTTCATCTGGCAAGGAATATGAAAGAAAAAAATGATAATTTGTCTGTATTGTTTATTTTTTAACAAACAAAGGATCCTTAAATTATTGATAATCCCTGAAATAATATTAGGGAATGTGTAGAATAGTTATTAAAATGTTCAGAGATTATGTAAAATCCCTGGTCATTTTCAGGGATTATATATAATTACTAATGATTTCAGTGATTCTACATATTCCCTGAAAAATCAGGGATTCTACATAATCCCTGATTATACAAATTCACTGTAACATATATAAATGAGGTATAGATTAGGTAACTAGCATATTAACGGTACCATTTCTAATGCATTAAGATTTCGAAACTAAATGTCTCTTCAGTGATGCTAGAAGACAAACATTTGAATATCCAAAACGGATACAAATTAATAGGACAAAAAAACATGACAAATTCACAACCAAAAAGAGAAAGTTTACATTTCTCAATTCAAAACTTTATCTTTGACTTTGTATAACACTTCATTTTAACGAACGTTAATAGTTGAAGCAAGCATACATTGTACCACATCGCCTCATTATTATTTTACAGCATATCAAGTATATTATCGGCAATCTGTGAAATAATTTTATCATCAACATTTTGACTCATACATGTGAAAAAAACAAAAAATACTTTATCTTAAAGTAAAAATACATTACAGGATGTTACATTGAAACCTTTTAGTTCACGCATCATTGTAAATATAACGGAATTTGATGAGAATATCAACGAGGTGAGAGGTTTAGGACTAAAAGACCAGGTTTAATCCACAATGTGCTACATTTGAAAATGCCTGTACCAACTAAGGAATATGACAGTTCTTGTCTATTTATGTGTTTTGTCATTTGATTTTGCCATGTGATTATGGACTTTTCGAGTTCAGTGTTTTTGTGATTTTACATTTTAAATATGCAGTTACGCCTTAAAATAAAAAAAATGCCTGTACAACGTCAGGAATATGATAATTCATTTCCACAAGTTACGTTGGTCTATAACATTTGATTTTGTCAGTTTTGTTTAATCCGTTTCCTTCTGAAATTATCACGTAGTTCTGTATGTTATTTTTTTTAAACTTTTCTATTTTAGCCAACCAAAAAAGGAAAACAAAATGCGTGACGATGTAAACATTTTATATAAAAATTGCTAAACACTGTTAGTTATACTCAACTTGAAGACAAAACGAAGCATGATACACAATATTAAAGATATTCCAATTTAATTAATGAAGAATATCATCCTGTTATCACGTATGGTTAACTGAACAAATTATTAATTATATATTGATAAGACTTTTCCTTGAACCCGACAAACATACTTTTTGTCAGAAACATGAGAAGCCGGCACTAATTAAGACAAAATATATAATCAGAAAGTTTCCCTCATTCAAAGATATAAACGATGAGATAGGTTACTCCAGAGGCAATCACAAATCTTTAATCAAGGAAAAACAAACAAACAATGCAGTGAAACAAACGATGAAACGACCAACAATCTGACAAATTGGGCAGCACAAACCCAATAAATGAACTAATCAAAGTCAATGTATCAACAACACTTATGTAAATATCTTTTAATATCTAAACTATGTAAAATTGATTTTTATTATTAAAATATGATATATACTATTTTTCCCCGCTATTTGTCGATGTCATTATTTTCCGTCTGCTTTCATACTGTGAGACGAAGAAACATTCGAATACATACACATATATCATTAAAAACAAAGAAGAAGGTAAAAAGATGCCCAAGCAAATGCATTGCTTGAAACTCAATGGACTTCAAATCTTCCAATTTATGATCAAATGTTATAATCGGATGCACAACCTCTGCGATTGATTATCAATTTGTCCATTGACAAATATGTCTTGCTTATTAGAAACATGAACTGATTTACCATTGCATAAATAGTTTGATAATTCAACGCAAACCTTTATGTTCTGCAACATGCAAGGACATTGACGCTCGTCTAACCGAAAAGTAAGGTTTAAATCCCCATTCCGATATTGGACGAGACTGCTACGATGTTAATTTTACTCCTAAGGATTTCTTGCCGAAAACAAGAATTTCGAAGGATGACTATATTTCTTAGAATGCTATAAATTCATTAACTACATCAAAATTGTCTGTGCCAATTCAACAATATCAAAAATGCGATCGTGTGTTTGATGTTTTTGAACTTTTGATTTTTCCATTTCAATAGGGACTTTCCGTTTTAAATTTTCTCAGACTTTTTTTTTTTTTTTTTCGCAATCTTACGTTATCTGAAACATAAAATTAATGTAAATATGGCTGACATTTATATAATTTTGTAGTTTTTAGTTCTGATTTTTAGATCTAACATCGAGAGGATGACACGGAAGTAATATATCAACTATAAAATATACTTCGTCCTTGAAAAATTAAAAACTGTCATCTTTGATTTCAAGGACAATTTTCTACAATGTACTTTTTATTAGTAACACTTTAAACTTACGGAATATAAATTAGACAGTTTCCGTTAAATTACACAGTGTTTCATTAAATTAAAGTTGAAATTAATCAAGTAGCAAATACTTTTACGAACATTTGGTGGATACTGTATCATACATAAACTGTTGTAATTGTATTTGCATCTTTAATCAGGAAAGGGATGTCAATCAACGACATGCATTAAAACCCTGATAAAAACGATTTAAAAATTATGCTGACATCTAAATTATATAACATGCGTGTAAGAAATAAATAGGACATAACACTGGGGATTTACTCGAGCAAATGCATTTATATTTCATAAGAGAAGGTTAACTTAAATTAAAAATGTTAAAAAAATACAACAGTAGTATTCTGCTGCTCGAATAAATAAGAATGACGTCGATGAGACATCTTTATATTATACCAGATTTTCAAGAAAAAAATAAAAATGCTATTTTTCAGTCAACAAACATGACTTTTCCTTCCCTTCCCCCTTTTTCCAAAATACAATCATATACAATATTAATAAACAGTTAAAAGCAAAGTTACAGAGAAGGTTACTTCAATCATAACTTTCTCTGTAGATCCAACATCAAAAGAAATAGATAGCCCGTTTTACACCATAATTGCTATTTCATTGCTTAACCTTTATATGTGTGTTTATGTAGTTACAAAAAGAAGCAATCCATACTTATAATTACATTTTTAACTAGGATCATGAAAACACGATTTGTATCAAGTTTTTTTTTTTTGAATTCACCTGTGCACTTCATTGTGGGACCTCTTGTCATCATGAGTGATACATTTTATTTTGTAATGCAATTGACTGAGGATTAACGTGATATGTATAGTTAGCTAATCAGTATAACGTATTAGAATGAAACATACATCTAATGTCATTATTGAAAAATACAAATTGTTGATGTTCATGTTTTTGTAATAAAATACGTTAATGTTACAGGTTCGATGCCTTAAACATTAAATCACAGTCTAGTACCTTTTTGTTATAAGACAGCATGTATTGTCTTTTCAGACTGAATATATAGGTCAATATTTATTGATGATAAGTTGCCTCATTTTTAACAAAATAATGTTTTAGTGCAACAAATGCGTTTATTTAAAATGTTACATGTGTGTGGAGTAAATACATACTTTGTTCCCTGCCTACATTGATTATAATATTCTGTTCCTTAAGTAAATTGGAAAGGTTTCTGAAGGATATGTGGATGTGTTGATTTTAATTAGCATCATTCACACATACTTTACATCGTCTTGTTTTATATCATCTGCTTGCATGGAAGATTTATTTAATATTTGTTTGTGGTACATATAACATAAACATGTATAAAGAATTTGTCTTATTTTTTTCAATTATAAAACATTGAATTACAGTGATCAAATGATTTTACTTTATCAAGTTAAATTTCAACCCGTTTCAGTTATATAACCGAATGCCAGTTAAATGACATTTTGCCACTACACATAATTTTGAAAGATGCCATCTATTTTCTCGATGTTTAATGAGTATTGCAATGTCAAACAAAAGAATGTCAGATCAATGCAAGTTCAAGCAGCATGCGTATTTAAGTATTCTATTAGCTGGCAAATATTCCATTCGAAATACTAAATGTTCATTTGTTGATTAAAGTATGATGTATTGCTGACTTTTTAAGTCATTCCGTCTTGAGTTCATTGTTTTGTATATAGGACAAAGTTTTGTGCTAGATATAATTGAATATCGGTTTAATAACCTAAAACGGTTAACGCACTTTGCAGTTACACAAACCTTTTGTGTTGAAATCGAATTCAAATTTAAATATTTGGAAGGCCAAACTCACTTCCTATCTAAGGCACAATTTGTAAAATTAACCATTATAGGTCAAAATACGTTCTTTATGACTAAGCGTAGTCTCACCCAATAGCAAACTCTAAAGGGCGCTGACATGACTAGTGTTAAACTGTTCAAGCAGGAAAACCAAGGGTGTAATCTTCAAATAAAAAAAAAACGGGAGAAGAGAAACACTTACGAACCACAACAAAAAACTGTAACTACTGAAGATCAGGTTCCTGACTTCGGATAGATGTCAACAAATAAGACAAAACTATTATATTGAATAATACATAAGAGAAATAAATTGTGACCTTTCTAGAGTTAAAATAAGCCGCAGAACAAATACATTTAAATGATGAATTGTATGTATTTTACCCAAGTACTATAAGATCATTTTGTTTGCTTTTAGAATCCTTTTTTTTCTTTAAATGAGCCATTTGAGGGAAGATAACTCTTGTAGTTAAAAATATATACTGGATTTTTTTTTTGTAGCAAGAAAATAAGTTCGGCGACACCATTTTTTCTTTTTATTTTCATAAAATATATTACAAAACCTATCTAATCACAATTTATTTCAAAATTCTATCTCATAAATGTTTTTATACAGACAAATGTGTTTTTTCCATGAACAATCTAACTAAATTTAGGCAATTTTAAACGACTTATAGCTTGGAAAATAGCACGGTGACCCATACTTTTTATTATATTTTTGAAAAGTGCATAGTAAAATTTTCATTTTGGCTAAGTATAAGAAAATTCTGTCTAAAAAAATATTTACTTATGATCTACCTTAAACGTATTCTGATCAACGTGTCTTATGTTTAGTCTATTATTCATTGTGTCTTTTAATTTCAAATGTGTTGGCAATTTGTCGTCATTCCCTTACTATACACCTTTGACACGACATTTTGTAATTGTAAATGTATGTATTTGCAGCGTTTGTCCAATCAAATATATATGACGTACTTTTTTAACAATGTTCATGGTATTTATTTAGTGTTATTCATAATGTTGAACTAAAAGCTAGACTATGTTGGTGACCTTCTGCTGTTGTCTGTTCTATAGTCGGGTTGTTGTCTCTTTGAAACATTCCCCATTTCCATTAACAATTTTATCAAATGAGATTACACTAATCATTACACGCTAAACAAGACTTTAATAAGAAACAGCATATGTCACCTAATAGCAACTCCTTTGGGTTCGTTTTTGAATAAACTGATCCTTTTACGTGATTCCCAAATAGTTCAAAAGTGAAAAGTTCACGGACATCGGACTCCAACCTTAGTTCATCGATATGAAATCTTTATAACCTATGGGTCAACAGAGAAGAAAAATATTTGAATATGGACGAATCGACAAAAAAATTAATTAACAATATACATAATGAACACTGTTTTGGACATGTTGGAAAGTCAACTTGTTGAAAGTAACTTTCTAAATTATGTTTGAAACTTTTAAAAAATGCATTTATTTAATAATTTGTTTATTTGTTTTTTTTTTTTGTTTTTTTTTTCTTCTTCTAATTATTCAACAAAATATACTTTCAAGTATTTAAATATTGTTTTGTACACTACTTAGTAAAATGATGTTTTTACTGAAAACGAAGCATTGATGTGTATTTTACGGAATTTGCTGAGTATCACCGGAATGCCCTGCGATAACGTTACGTAAAGGCATGCGATAACAATCAAAGCATGTGATAAACTTTTTATATTAGCCCGCTAAGCACCAATTCGTAAAATAGGAAATGTACGTTAATTTAATGCTATCATCATACAGTAAAATTCATTTGTTAATTAGTCTAAGTATATGATCAATAGAGATTAATACATGGCCTTTTCCATATCGGCCTGGGTATCATCCCGAGACGAGGTCGAGGTGCTGATATGGATCGCGGGATGATACCCGGGCCGATATGGAAAAGGCCATGTATTAACCTCTTTATCATATACTCCCGACAATTGTTTTATGTATGGAAAATGAACAAATAAAATAACTAAAACAGTAAAAACTTTATTTAAAAGTTAAATTATGAATCCAACAAATACGCTTTAATTGCCAAACAATAGCATCACTACCTCCATATTTAGTTATGTTACTATTTGCTATAGAGGCATTTGGAAACATTGAAAATTTGTAAAAGTTTTATGATCATTATTATTTCATGTTTGTTGTGCTATAAAATGATTCATAATTGTCAATGGCATTTGTTAGCATGTACTAAAGTATCCTCACAAAAGTTCCCGTAAATTTTGACGTCGTCATAAAAATATCTGACGTCATAATGGAAAAGTAAACAACTGATACCGGAAGAAACGGAAGTAACTTGCACGAGAGGCACTCGTATGGGTTGTTTGCATGAGATGCCCCTGATATGGGCTATCAGCCCGGTTGGGAAAATATGGCTTGTGTACTTCCGCTCATTACACATATGCAAAAGCTATCATATCAATGCTTAGTACATGATAAATTAAATGATCACTGGGGATTAAAATGTTAGTATACGTTTAGTGATGTTTTGATAACCATGTAGTTATATACCATTATTTCATTTTGCCACTTAGTTAGTGACTTTCTGTGATGAATTTTCCTCGAAGTTGAGTATTTTTGTGATTTTTTTTTTCTAACTGAAATATATGTTATAATTCAAAAGGTTTTTTTTTAAAGGATAAATGCACATTTTATTAGTTGTTTGTTGCATTTCAACGGGCATTATTTAGTAAAACTTTTTCTGGCAAATGCAATTAATCAAATACTGGTTAAATCAAATTAAGTTAACATTTGACATGTTTGTTCATCATACAAATTCTATGAATAATAGTTCATCTATTCTTTCAAATTGCTGAATAATTCACTTGTTAATTGAGACAACCAGCATTTTTAAGACGCATATCATTATCGAAACCACTGTTCCAGTTTGTGATTATCGTGTTGACTACCCTAGCTATTCAATAATAATTAATGTGTGATGTTATGGTATTTACCCGACGAATACACATGTGTGTGATTGTCAGTTGATTTAGATTTATTTGCTATTTTTTATAATGTTATCCTGTTGTAATGTTTTAGATGGCCATGTGGGTGAGTTGGTAAAACTTCGGTTCGTTCAAGATTTAAAATAGTTTCGTTTAACATAATCTGCTTACTTAACAGCTTTGGTAAAATCTAGTTTGTATTACATATTAAGACTTCGTCCTGATTGAATTTTCTTTTATTATTAGACAATTAATTCAATGAAATAATTTTGCATTTACCAATGACCTTCATTGTTGAACTGTCAGTTGCGTTAACGTAATCTATTGTCAGTTAAACATGACATTTTCTATTAGACAAAGTTTTGAAAGGCGCCATTTGTTTTATGCTCGTGTTTTGTCCATGAGTGATACAATGTCAAACACAATAATGACAGATTAATGCAATCTAAATAAGCATGCATTTTTTTTAACTATTATGTAAACTGTCAAATTTTCCATTAGACATACACAATTGTCCATTTCTGACATGAAGTAAGGTACAATGATTTTTGTTAAGTGTTTTAGCCTTGAGTTTTTTTTTTTACATGATTGTAAACAATACAAGGCGTACTGCTTTTTGATCATCATATACCGTGTTTATAACATAAACATAGACGCACGTTCCATCTGAACAAATCTTATCAGATGAGTTCGCATTAAAATATTTGGATGTCGATAGTGATAACGCCAATTCTTAAAAACAAAAAGGTCAATAGACAAACCTTGGTACATAAAACACAAGAAAGAAAACTAAAGACCTAGCAAAAAACTGCAACACGAACCCACCTAAATCCTGGATGATCTCAGGTGCTCTTGGAAAGGAACCAGCTTCTGCTTCTTGTGAAACCTGTAATGTTGCGCATATTAGTAAAAACCCAACACTAAGACTTATTCGGAAGGTCACATTTGAGAGAAAAGATACGTCATTGTAGTTAAGATATTTGTAGCATATTCCATACCATCTGTGTAACGTGAGAAAAAAGTGTACGCCAAGCATAAAACGATGACTGTTGGTTTTTTTTTTTTATTAATACAAGATATATTAGTACTTAAGGTACACATATTTGTCCTTGAGAGTCAGAAGGTCAATCATTTGCCTCAAACTATCAAATGAAATTAAAACTTAGACCCTCTACAATATAAAATAAGATAAGGAACAAATAAAATGATATGTTTAATGAATGTACATGCATTTTATACGATCCCTGTACGAGATATGAATTTAGCGATCGATTACCTTCCGTTGACGCAAACATGACATTTCCAATAACTTTAAAATACACTACTCATTTATATTAATGCATTGTGTCGTCTAATTTCAAATAAGTTTTTTGTTTTGTTTTTTTCGTGGCCATTCATTATTCACCACAGATGAAAGTATTGCGTTTTGTCCATCAATCAATTTAAGAACTATGTCTTGCCTTCTATACTTTCTAAACAATATTCACTTTATTCTTATTATTCCACAAATAACCTACGTACCACAGACGATGTTTCCTTATTTCTATACGACACACCATTAATAAAACCAGAAGATGACAACACATTTGCTATATACACTGTTGTCTGCAATAAAATGATGAATTCATTGTTTTTAAATGACACGGAGTAATTTGAAAATGATAAGAATGTATAGTATGGCTTTGCGCCAAAGCCATGCCATAACAAATACTGATAAGGGTAGTTTATGTTACTTAACTTGAGGAGAAATAGAGGGGGTTATTATACGCAATGTTCAGATAAAAAAAATGATAACAAAGCTTAAAAATTACCGTAGACGCATCTCGAGTTAGAGGTATACGTTTTTATCGAATTCGTTTTCTCACACTGGGTTAGATGTAACAGAAAAACAACTATACACCTTACACAAAGTTTATTAGGATTTAGAGAGTGCCGAAAACATGACATTGACAACATGTTACTTTAATGTATGTTCAAAATGTATAATAGTGCACAAATACTAAAGCAAACATATCATTTCCTTTCCCTGTTCTTGTGTTTCAATGTATGATTTGGTTAAAATGCATTTGACATTAACTACAAAGAGGAGCTTACTCCGTAATGTATTATCATTTTAACGAAACTTATCAATAACCAGAAACCATTTTAAATTCAGTAAGCAGATATCTTTAAAATTACTATTGTTAAACTTGCGGGTTTGGCCATGTTTTGATATTCTTCTCAATTGCTTGATTCTAGCAAAGAATGACACTTATTAGAGCCATACAACGATATGTTTCGTTTCAATACAGCATTGATTCAAGGTCTTAACTTAAATGATGTATTGACAAAGACTCATGATCACTAATAAACAAGAATGTATACATTGTCAATGATGCAAAAAATATATTTGATGGCAATCAATTACTCTCTGTGAAACAAGGAGATATAGGAAGATGTGGTATGAGTGTCAATGAGACAACCCTCCATCCATACAACAATCTAAAAAAAAAAGAAACTATTATAGGTCAATGTACGGCCTTAAAACACGGAGCCCTGGCTCACACCGAACAATAAGCTTTAAAGGGCCCCAAAATTACCATTGTACAACCATTCAAACGGGAAAACCAACGGTATAATCTATATAAAAAGGTATGACTTGTTAAACAACATAACCAAACAATATTAACATTTTTTTGTATTTTTTTAATTTTAGTTTCTTGTGTACAATTCGGAAATTAGTATGGCGTTCATTATCACTGAACTAGTATATATTTGTTTAGGGGCCAGCTGAAGGACACCTCCGGGTGCGGGAATGTCTCGCTACATTGGAGACCTGTTGGTGACGTTCTGCTGTTGTTTTTTCTATGGTCGGGTTGTTGTCTCTTTGACACATTCCCCATTTCCATTCTCAATTTTATATATAGTTCCATAGGATCTGATATGGGTACTTTGGAAAGGTAAGCAGTAATTTTCTTGTCAGTATGAGTAGGACCAAGGCTGATATGTTATGTAGCGTTGTGTAATGTCATAAACCAGGAATGGTTTATTTAAAAACTTCATTTTGGTGAATTGTATACTCGTGGCTAACTTAATACATTTGTACTTAAACTTTTTGAATGTTATAGAAGCTTATCGATGTTTCGCGTGACAACTGACCTACGAATCGTATCAGATTATTTTTCGTTATATCTCAGAAGTCGCGTTCACCAATAAACTCTAAAATGAAAGATAAGACACTGTATTTAGCCCTAATTGTAAAATAAGTTTTCTCAATGTAGCTTATAAATAACAGTAACACGTTTGCCTACTAGAGGAAATCAATATTCATAAAGTTAATAGATAAATATTTAGAAAATATTACTGTGACACAAAATTGCAACAATATAGAAGAAACTTACTAGGTTTATGGATATAACTCTTTAAATCATATAATTTTGCGTTTTAAAACTAAAGTTGAATCTCCCTCAATGTACGTTAAGCCTTTGCTAGAAACCGATTGCTAATCATCATTGTAACCTAGAAGTTTAAAAGTGTTGACACAAACGTTCGTATGATCTGAAAGAGTTATTTCCCTTAATCTAGGTTTATCTCCCAGAATAAATGATGTAATTAACCCAATGTGTATGTATTACCGCATTGCTTTCTACATTGCACAAAACCCCAAAATCAGTGTAGCCTTTGTAAGGCTACGACATGACACAATGTAAAAAGATGGCCAGCATGTAATTCCACCATTCAAAAGTTATAATTCGATTACGCGAAACCTAATCCGAATAGCAATCTAAACAGAGGAAAACACTTTGATTATGAAAGTAAAATCATAGGACATCCGAAACACTGAACTACAACACATGCAAACGCTAACATACATGCATGCCAATTGTGGGAAACCACTGCTGTACTGCTGACTTAGAAAAACGGTTTCGTTGAACCTTGTTATATGGCTAGCCAAAACTCCCGGGTATACAACTGCAAGATCTTTGAGCACAGAGAAATACATGAATAAATAATATTAAAGTACATTAAAACATGTAAACCGCAGAATTACAACGAACACCTTCTATGACAGCACATCAGGACTTATAAAAGAAATAATATAAAATGCACGTCACATGAATGGATCAACTAACGTATGTTTTGAACCTATGTGTAAATAAAAGAATACAAAAACAACAACATTTTACATTCTACATTTAGTTATACCCGAGGTATCCTGTCGACGATTTATTACACAAATCATATGTTGCGGAGACAATTATGAAAACTAATGCAGATAATTGAATTACTTGATACCTTAAGACAAGGGACATGAAATAACTCTAAAATCAATCTTTTCCAGCAATAGTCTTAGAACGCAACTAGAATTACACACATGTCTTTGCTTCCCCCTATCAAATCATAAGCTCATGTTTTAGTCTGTCCGTCACCCGTTAATCTGGTTTTCAAAGCAACTACAGACCTAAAATCTTGGTTTATAAAACAGAACCTCATTTGCCTGTCAATTTATCGACACTTGTTGCGTTTTTCAATGATAAATTGTTTGACAACAATCAATCACTTATATTATGTCTATTAGAAATTATGATTTGTTTTATTATTTATTGATGCATTCCGTTGTGATGTTACGCTATTTTCACCTGTTGAGAAGGAATAGAACCTTTAAAATGTGTAACCAAGTCACATGCAGTTTGTGTCTGTCCAAAGTAAGAAGATTGCTGTTCAGTTGTTGTAATTGCTTAATGTCTGCCGTTTTTCTGTCAAGTATATTGTTTTATTGATTTGTATCACATTTTTCATGTCTGGGGCTTTCATAATCGACTACGCGCGCGTTATTGTCTTTGATAATTTATTTTCGAAGGCCGTGTGAGAGTGTTGATAATAATTTGGTTCATGAAAAAAACAAGTTATATAACCATATTCATTCATACATGTACGAATTCGTCTTACTTCACTCTGCTTGCTTGACAAATTTGTGAAATAATAATTGTTTTTGTTATCTTCTTACACTATTATGATTCATTCGTAGTATTTGAATTATAAAACAATTTCTGTAATGTCAGTGATTGAAATGATAGAAATTTCTAAAACAAGAAACCTAAATAATCAGAATAGACTCAAATATTGAACTGTCAGTTTCAGTTATAAATTACATTGTCATTTAAGTGACATTTACTATTAGACATAATAGTAAATGGCGCAATTTGCTTTCTTATTGTGTCCATGAATGACATAATTTAAACAAAATCAAGAATGACAGATTAATGTTAGTAACACATACATGCTTATTTCAGTTACTCATTATCTTGATAATTTCCCATTTTAGATACTAAAGTGTCCATTGTAGGTGGGAAAAAGACGTATTGGTTGGTTACGTGAGTATTGGGTTATGTTTCAATTAATGTAGTTTCAATCAGTTGTCAAGCTTTAATATATAATATGTCATAGCAATTGTTAATGACAACTGGTCCAATCGCTTGATGTGTTTAAGCCGTTTGAAAGGGACTTGCCTATGAGTTCGGTATTTATATTATTTTCTTTTTTTATCACAAAAATCAATGAAAACAGCGGGAAATCAAAGGGAAACACATCAACTTTAAAAGTAAAACAAAGGAAAAACAGGACCATTGACTTCAAACGCAAACGTTCATAGTATCAGTTGTCATATTCCTGAATTCCTGAATTGGTACAGGACATTCATATAAAACGATGTAAGAACAGCCTACAGTGTATATGGCCCCTAAAATTGTACAAAAGCAAATGTATTCAAACATTTCAAGAACATTTTTTTTTTATAGATAATCAACAGTTTGCTTTAGCCAGGCCATGTTTCTTTGGGCAACTTGACGTCGCACAAATGTCGGAATATCAAAAGAACCTTAGAAATCACATGTATCAGTAGTAATAATTTTGATTCGTGATTAAAGTTTCAAACATGTCGAAGTTAACGCAAAACTGCAAAATAATATCCTGAATTGAAAGAAACTAGTTAAAGAATTTAACAAAACTCATTACCAAATCAAAGCTATAAAATCTGTCATATGTTATCTGTGCTTCCACGTGCGCTTTATGTGAATGTACATTTGTATTGACGTCATAACAGTTAAATTAGTAAATTAATCTATTGCGCTATACAATTGTGTTAACTTTCCTTTTCGCAGCATTTATTAAAGTACATATTGGAATTGTTCAATAAATTACTCACAGCAGCTTAATGCCTTGACACATTTTCCCTCGTTTAATTTCAGAGTTATAATGCTTTTTATACACATTTAACCATGTTCAATTTATTATAATAACTATGCATTTAACATAGATACCAAAGACGATATTTTCTTATTTTTAAATGACACACCATTAATAATATTAGAACTTGACAAAAAACCATTTGCTACAACTGTATAGAATGATTCAAACCAATCAATAAATAAATTGAACATAACTATGGGTGTAAATTGTAGGGAAAAAAATACGTCATCAGGATATCATTTGAAATGGCACTTGAAATAAAATTTTCTGATTCCCCTGATTTATAGATTGATTTGTGTTTATTGCCACTTTCAGCAATATTGTACTTTTTTCGTAGCAGTTGATTTTTATTGGTGAAGGGACAATGCATGACAGGAGAGAATATCCTACCTTCGGAAGAAAAACTAACAATCCTAATCAATTGATATTGCAGTTGAGCGCACCTGTCATATGCGGAGTTCGAACTCTCAACCTTGACATCCTATTGATACAGTAGATTGAACACTTAGACTTTTATTGTTGTATATGCTATCTTTGGTATACTATTATTTGTTTTTTTAAGATATGGCTTTATCATGTTATTTCGAGTTTAAATGTCCCTCTGGTATCTTTCGACCCACTTTTAAATAAATTGTATACATATGTGGTTAAAGTTGAATGCATGGTTATATAAACGGTGCCTATTTTATTTATTTTTTTGGCACCAGACATAATTTTATAAATCTAGTGCTTAGTCTTTTTACAGAAAAAAATATCATTCAAGAATTTTGTTTTGCAGTCATGGCGGAAATTTTTATTAGATGTCTGTATAATTGCAAAGCCTATATTTATTGATGTACACATAATGAAATTACCCCCTGTCTCTCAGATTCTGAAATGGTTCATTTAAAATATGTTTTAAATGCTGGTTCGGTTTCACCATGCATAATTATGAAATGCATTCATAGGAGCTTCACGACAAAAATATTAAATTTCTTCTCACACCAAGTATAAAATCAGTTGACTAAATTATTTGTAATAGTTGTTGCTTTCTACAATAATCTGATAAATCGAAAGATAATGAAAACTGTCTGCACTGTGTTAAGATATGTATTCTCTAATGTAAATCTTATAGATATAGTTTGGTTCTGGAAAATCAATGTTCATAAAAGAAATACAACAGTTTAGATATGCTGCTATAAAATATTATTACATCAGAAGAAATTAAATCAACACTTAATCAATGTTAGTTTACACAGGGAGAGGTATACAAATAAATACACACATATATGGGACAACATCCCTAATGCGCCTAGAAATGAGGAACTCAAAAGTCACGTGTAAGGAAATAATCTATGTGTAGTGATATTGAACATGTTTCTTTTTTTTAACAAATGACTGAGCTTAACCATTTGTGGTGATTAGGAAAGTAGAGGAACATATAATAAATGTGTAAAAACTATGGAGCTATTAAATGTGTTAAAAGTATTAAATTTTCAAATTACTTATTGTGTTAAAAAGGGGATATTTAACCACAAAAAGCCGCATCACGAAAGGATGTTCGGGGTATGCTAATTTACGGAAAAGGTAATCTCTCTTCTTACCCCGAAAATTTAACCACATATGTGAAAATGCCACAGCCTATCATACATATCCAAGTTTATGATATGGACTGAGCAACAGGAAAAAACGTTACTATTACCGCCTATGTAAAAACAATTAAAGATATTGACCCCTCTGGCACGAAATAGTGGCAATAAAACATCAACAATCAACCAATCAACCACCTGGAATGGCCTTACTTTCATTGCATTTTGTACATATTGCACATGTTGTACAAAACGAACGATGTATAATTTGAGATTACAAGGTATTAATTAGGTCATTTAGATTCTACAATCCAAGTTAAATCTGTTTACAGGCGAACCAGTGGTTATACACGCCTACTTGAGATGAACAATACGTGTTTGATTCCATACCGACTCCAACTCAGATAAAAGGAATCAGACATATTTACTGGCGATATTAAATTGTGACCAAATGTTACAGAACTGCGTCTGTCATTCACGTTCAAAATATACAATTGATGTTGACGGAGAACTAACTTTCAAGATAGGGAATATTTTCCTAAGAATAATTAAGTCGTGGTTATAACAAGTACTATACAAAATTCTCAACGTATTTGTTCGTTGTTAAACATTAAAAATGGAAGAATAAAATAATTCATTATACATATTATGCTACAGACATATCGAATAAATGGCTACACTTTAAAATCTCGTTTCATTAAATCCATTTGCTTTTCAAAAGATTTGTGAAGAGCTTCGTTTTCAATAAAACTCGTGAACAATGGGTCAGTCAATTGTATAGATAACTTCATTACATTTTGAAATTAGAATATCATAGCTGTGTAATATTTGTTATCTCAGCTTGCCTTCTTTTTTTTTATTAGCATGTGAGCGTTTGCATTAAAGTTCGTTTGTAATGTGTGTTGTTGAATTTTAATATGATACTTTCTTCGACAGTCTAAACCTGCATGTTTATATAAAAAACCGTTCGATTGATTTACTGCTGCTTAATGATTTTCACAATTTCATAAATCAAGTGATTTTGAAATTATTTTTATACCAGAAAAAAATATTCCAAAGTCTCCTTCCAGACCCTCAACATTAATGAAAATACCCTCGTTTTTTTCTTCATCTCAGACTTTTATCATTCACTAATTTGGATAGTTATTTAGAGTCATTTAAAGAATCCCAGGCTCAAGAAGCTCTAATTTTTTTTATGTCCATCGACATATTTCAATGAAAAGTTGTCCCATTGGCAAACATACCACTTATTCTTGTATCTATACATGTGTTTCGTAATTTTCCTTTATGTTTAGAAAACTAAACAAAGATTCATCCAAGTCCTCCAAGTCTGAATTGCAACGTAAAGTAGAAATATTTTGCGTTGTTGTGTAAATTGATGGTAGATTATTCGGAAGACTGTTTTAACAGTGTATCGACTTCTAATAATTTGCGTCTTATGCGATAAAATGTCACGCTTCAGTGGATAGATAAATAATTCCCTAATTGACTTAGTATCGCTTAGTTTAACTGATTAGTTGCCTATAATAATGACATCGTGTCATATTGAAGATCTCAATCGACATAGGTGACGATGACCATTACATTATGAATTGTAGAGCAATTGACTACGGTACCGTAATTCTGTTTGTCAAACCCTAATACCTATAAATTATAATTAACTGTTTAACTCATCATAGATTGTTTAGTAGAAAAAATATTGAAATGCATTCAAGATATAAATGTCTAGCCCAACGGATATGTTAGCTTCCAAATCAGATGTGGTAACTACACTAATTTGATTATTATTTCATAAAGCCACACATCTGATTATTTTTTTTTCTCGCGTGATGTAAAATTTTCCTGACAATCCGACAATAAAATTAAAGTAATATCAGAATATTGGCCACTTATGAAAATAACAGACGCTGAAAATCCAAGCCTTTAAAAGCATTGGGATTGATGTATTTGTTTTGGAGGACGTGTTAATGCATATTCTAATCTAGCTAATTTGGTGTATTGTCTTTTTGATAGAATTTCCCACAGTAAATCTAAAAAAGACAATATGTTTAATAAGCAATAACTATTTGATAAAACATATGGCTGCTTGGTTGTGGAATCTTGATAAAATTGGCACCGTGTTCTGCTTCGTCACATTTTAAGTTATTTTTCCGTTAAATATATAACCGTCTTAGCTAATAATTAAGTTTAGCCAGAAGCATATAAATGGATTCCATGTTTGTGTTTAGATATATTGCAAGGTTGTGTTTGACTTGAAATTGAAACGAAACTGATACGTCAATAACCAATATTAGCTTATCGTCGTTGACTTCCAGACCTAATAAGAAGACGAATATCAATAAAACTTGATTGATCTAGGATTCGTTTTTTAACAGACAACACCTGGGTAATACAAATACAGTACAACGTTTTATCTTCAAATGACCTCGTTGGTCAGTGTAGTTTATTTACTGTATCACTAGCTTCCCAACACCACGGTTCTACTTAGATTGTTAGTTTATCTACCGAAGACTGGTGGTAATCTTTTGGCACTCTTTGTCAATTAAAACTGACCGACATGGAATAGCTGAATAGTGATGACAGTGGCGTTAAAAACAAATCAACGAAACAATGCATTTGTAGAATCAAAGGAACAGTCGAACTTGTTGGTTTTGTTTATTTTAGAAAGTATTAATTATAAAGACGGGGATATTTGTTTGCAGACATAATATTCATTGATACCATTTGCAAAGGTCGCTTATAATGCCACTTGACCAAATATATCTTTTTTACACGTGTACATTTTACATTCGGACAGGCATAATTGAAATCAGTTCTAACCAGTCCGGAACATTTTCAAAAGCATTAAATCAACTTCCAAACCTCATACTATTTAATGGTATTCCCGTAATATCGATCTGAATTCAGTTTATAGGTTACATTTGTATGATGATGAATGGCTGCTTAACGTCCAATTGCAAATAATTCATGCATATTTAGAACAAAAACAGGTGAATGACCAATACATTGTGAAGGTTGTTGACGGTATAAATGTTGACTGCCACTAAAACAACTAGTGTAATTCTAACAGAGACAAATTTTTAGCCAAGGCCATCTATAGACCATTAGTGGATTGCTTCAAATATTTTTAACGTGGAAATTAATTCAAGATGTGGCATTGATAATTTTAAACTCACCAATTACGATTGCATGTGACTACGTATAGTTTTTCATTATGCATAGCCAAACGTCACAGTCACAATCAGGAAACGCTACATAAATAATAATAGACCTACGGGTGATATCAGATGCTCTGGAAGGGAAAGCAGATTCTGCTCCTCGTGTTAATAAGTACACGGATGTTTTTTTTCAAGAAGTATCAGTGTATGGAAGAAGCGAATCGATTAAAATTTTCTTATAAGAAAAAGCGATATTTTCTTATATGAACGAGTTGCATTGTTGGAATATGTCAGACGATATTAACATTTGTGTGAAGAAATGAAGATTTCCTGGTAATTAAAAACCTTCTTCTTTAAACAGGATAACATTTAACAAACGTCTACATAAAAAGAAATTTAGAAATAAAAACATATTTGGAATACAACAAATTTACAATTGCTGGTGTTCGGACAATTTTGAAGATACATTCTGTCATTATGATGTAAAAACCAAAACAGGAAATGCATTTGCAATTAATGGTACATGGAGGCGTTCATTACTCGATGTTAAAGTCAAGAGGGGAGCAGATGTTGGTAGTGACCATCACCTTGTTACTGGAAATATTAAGATGAAATTGAGAAGTACTGGACGTAAAACACTTGTCCCCAAAAGATATGATATTGAGAAACTACAAGACCATAAAGTAAAAAATGCATTCATCCTTTAATTGAAGAATAAGTTTCAAGCCTGGATATATAATCATGACATGATCCCATCAGAAACAATAAAAGTCAACTCAAAATGGGACCAATTAAGAGCAATATTCGAAACAACTAGCAAAGAATTTTTGAGTTTTAAACAGGGTACAAAGATGAAGAAATGGATGACACCAGGTACATGGAAGGTTAAAGAAGAAAGAAGTCACATGAATAAGAAGATACTAGACACAAAATCTGAATGGTTACAAGAAAGACACAAAGCAAACTACAGAGTACTAGACAAACATGTTAAGAGAATGGCTAGAGCAGACAAAAGAGCTTACATGGAAGACCTTGTTAAACAATCAGAAGAAGCAGCAGATCAGGGCGAACAGGGAAAAATTTACAAGATAACAAGAGAAATCTGTGGCAAATTTCGTAAAAATAATAATGTTCATATAAAAGAAAAAAATGGAAGGCTATTGACAACAGAAGACGAGCAAAAAGCCGAATGGGCAGAACACTTTAAGGAAGTACTTAACAGGCCAACGCCAGATGATGACGCGATAATAATTTAGGCAGTTCAGGGCTCGGAAGTTAATATCAACTTACCAGACAGACAGGAAATAATAAAAGCAATAACATCTTAAAAAAACGGAAAATCACCAGGTCAGGAAAATCTGAGTGTAGAACTTTTCAAAGTCGACACAGAACTTGCAGCTGGAATTCTTTAAGCACTATTTACATCAATATGGGAAGGAAATATAATACCAGACAATTAGACAAAAGGCATAATAATAAAGTAAGCCAAGAAGGGAGCTCTAAGCGATTGCAATAACTGGCGAGGTATAACCCTACTGTCAATTCCAAGTAAAATCATGGCTAACATTATTATCCAAAGAATAATAGATGCAGTTAATAAACAACTAAGAGAGGGGCAAGCAGGATTCCGTAAAGATAGAGGGTGCATTGATCACATCTTTGCTTTACGCAACATCATCGAACAATGTACAGAATGGCAAAGGCAGCTTAACTCAACTTTGTAGATTTTCAGAAGGCTTTTGACAATATCAACAAAAAGACCTTGTGGCGAATACTAATAGCATATGGAATTCCAAAAGATAAAATCGAACTTACCAAAAGTTTTTACAACAATTTTACTTGCAGTTTAGGGCATAGCAACATCTGTTTCAGGTGAAAACAGGAGTTAGGCAAGAATGTGTGATGTCTGCTCTTCTTTTCAATGTTGTAATTGACTGGGTGATGAGAACAACAACTAAAGATGCTCCAAGAGGAATAAGATGGAACATTGCATCAACATTATAGATAGAACAGTAGAAAAGATGGCCAAAGACAGACAGAAATGGAGAACCTTTGTTGCTGCCCTACATGCCGATAGCATACCGAACAGTCAGTAAAGTAAGTAAGCATTCACAATTTGAGCCTTTGTATGAGGTCGACGCAAGAATGTATTGACCTGAACAAAAGTAGATAGACTGAAGACGAAGTCCGAGAACGATATATTTATTTGGATCGATATATCCTGTATTTTCCTCATACAAGGGTTATAATTGTTATATCAATTTTTGGTCATATTTATTTAAAATATTTATGCAATATCTGTGATCATTTGATTGTGTAAGAATGTTATGCATGACATCACAAAGTATAACGGTTTTTAGATATTCTGAAAATGACCGTACAATATGCTTTTTATTCTTCAGCCGTTTTCTATCTACCTCCGAAAATATAGTCTAACATGTGACTTTCCCGATCCAATCAAATAAGTTAAAATATGAGAATTAATAATAAATAGTAATATTCAATCCGAAGCGTCAACCTAACAGTACATGAATATTATATGTTCATGGTTTAGACGTATACTACTTTAAAAATAAAACAAACGAACGTTTAAAATCAAGCTTCTCGTAATTTCTATACTTTAAATATCAGGTCATAGTAAACACAAATCAAATAGCTTTTCTTTTGATATTTTGATAATTTGTGAATATTATACAATTACTGTCTTTTGATGAGGTAAATGTGTAGTTTTATTGACTCTTGAAAAACTGATATTCACTTAGGCCAACGGCCGAAGTGAATATCAGTTTTTCAAAAGTCAATTAAACCACATATTTACCGAAACAAAAGACAGTAATTGTTTTATTCCATATTCCGAGAGAAATGTATGTAATGGCAATTATTAACCAAAACCAATTGTACATCAATCGTTTTTTTACCAAAATAGTGCAGGTAAAAGCACGCGACGTTATGCGCGGTGAATATCCTTTTTCCGCAGGTGAATATGCTTATTTATTCAAAATCCCATTCATATAGAAAAACTTACTAAAGTTTTATCAATATGGAATAATGTATATGATTGTGTTGCAAAAATCTGTTCTGCTTCACTATAACACGTGTAATCGCTTGCAGATATACTTACTTAGATGATTAGTTCCTAATATCATTTTATTTATATATTGTAATGTCGAAATGTCGTCTATTATTTGCTTAACATTTCGTGGTATTGTGCAAAGTACTTGTAATTAAACTCCAATAAAACAAATTGTGCTTGATATGTTTTCATTATGTTTATCTTTTTTAGAAAAGGTAAAAACTTTAAAAGTATCATAATACGTAAACTATAGATAAAATTATCTTTGCGAATGCATGCCACTGCAAATGTTTAAATGCTGCTATAATGCGATATTTATTATCTTATAATCATTTCCTTTACGACTACTTAATTCTCTAGATCTTCCAGTAATTTAATTGCGATGTCACCATGTTCTATTGATATATAACTATACATGTAGTTGAACCATTATTATCCTAGATTTTTTTTATCGATCAAATTCTCGTTACATGGAACTCCTATGATAGAGGGGCAAACGATACCAGAGGAACAGTCAAACCCATTCATCAAAAATAAACTGACAGCGCCCTGATTTAAAATGAAAAAGAAAAACAGACAATTAATAGTACACAATCACTAACATAGAAAACTAGAGACTGAGCAACACGAATACTACCAAATAGGAGTGACCTCAGGTCGTTTTGACATTCAATGTTAAAGTAATTACTGTGTGTAAATCTTTGTCAGATAAAAGAAATCAGGAGAAAAAAAACTATCTGGACTATCATATCAAGTATATTATATTAACCTATATTGAAAGCCTCACAAGGCAGGCACTGTTTCTTTAATACTAATTCAAACTAAACAAAGCACTCCACTCTAGCCATGATATTGGTTTAAACATTTCATATACAACTTTGAGTGCTTATATTGCATTTGCGCCATGTTGTATTGCAGAGACAAACGTAAAGCGTTGTATGATCAAACAGGGACGAAACAATCACTCTAATATGAATTTTAAACATTGTATCGCTTTATTTACTTTCTTAGTATTTCATATCATGTATATGTCTCAATAGTTTTGCTTTGATGGCTATTGCAGAAAGAGGAAAGAGCGAAACATATGACATGGTGTGATTCCAACCTTATATGCCATTACATATTCATGATATTATAGTCATGTCATAATTAAAAGATTCAATGTTACATGCAGTGTTAGTCTTTGTTCCTGATTTAAAATATCACAAAGTATTAGCTAGTGTTTTATAGGTTTAACTTTGATTTCTATATGATAGGTCAAAGTCTATAGTTGAATAATGGATGACGTATAGAATGTTGTGTTTTCATTTTCTAGTTGATTTTTTTTTTATTTCAATTGTTTGATACCATGTACATACATTTACTTCGTAATTGTTTCCGTACACATATTTGTATAAATCTTTGTAGATATAAAACTCATCAAAGACACAAGTTTAATGCTTTTGAACGCCAGACGGACATTTCGCTAAATAAACCCGACCTCAACATTGACAATCAAATAAAAAAGTAGCGCAGAGAATCTGAATATGTGTGATTTTGTCACTATGATAATGAGAGGATAACAAACAGTCTATAACAAAACACCTGAAAAAACTAGTATAGGAATGCAACGCATTTAAAATCCATGGACGAAAATACTTGATTATGATTATCATAACAAAATAAGCAATTTGCCTGCGGATTAAGCCATGCAAGTATCGTTGTAACGTTGGTTGACACTTAGTTCATGCTTACTTCAGCCTTTTAAGGGTGTTTTATTGACCTTGAGCCAATTGAAACTATTCATGCTGTTAATAATCAACAGATAAATAGAAGCACATTTTAAAGCGTATAATCTCCTTTGTGTTTCTATCAAATTAACATGTATGCTCTATTGCAAACTCTATATACCTGTTAACTATACTAGATAGACCAAAATTACATCGCTATTGGTTTCTATATATGTCAAATAGCATTAATTGAATCATCGAATTACAATAACTAAATAAAACGTTAATTAGTTTTACTGAATAGATTTCAATTGAGTTCACAAAATTAAAACAACATTATTTATCATAAAATTGTCTGTGAATTAATGTTATATTTTAGACACCTTTAGGACGGCAGTGATTCCAATCTAATAAATGGATCAAGCTGATTAACTGACATTGCAACATATTGGTTTCATGATTGATATAGGACATATAGCCGACATTCTATTTGGTACACACTTTAAAAATGAGAGGGAGATATTACCAATTATTCCTGAATTTATTTCACATCACAATAAATGTAAAATGTAATTTATTATGATTTGATTTTGTTTATCGTCACATTTGAGTTGTGTATGGTGTGGATAAAACAATGCAATTGTATAATTGAAACTAAATGACAACAAATTGACTACATGAAAATAGATAAACTAAGTACTACTAACCATTTATATTGGAGTTCGATTCCCGAAAATCATCGTTTGATAACCACAACTATATCAATAATTTTATATTGATCAATTAAATGTTATGATTGATATGATTTTAAGATAATTCTCGTCGTTGTATTCTTTTTATTATCCAACTTAACCGCTATTTAACAAAAACAAACTAGTATCACTTAGATGTTAAACAAAAAAATATTTAACTGCATTTGACCATATTAATGATGAAGAATAAAAGATAGGTTAACGAGAAGGAGGTATTATTCAGACTCATATCGCAAAAGATAAATTGTTAATTAGATGACCAACAAATAAAACAATGAAAATTATAACAACAAGAAAATGAAATAAAACACAACATTAAAAAAAAAGACAGTGCAGCACGAAATCAACCGATAAATTAATGTGCTATTATTCGTTTTTTCGTAGACGTCAAAACCCTATCTGTTTCGTAAACTTAAAAAAATATGTAAAAGGTTCAATTGTTGCGTTCTTATGTGAGATGATTGTATCAATGACAGAAGAATCTTCCAGAAATGACTCATTATATGCCATTTGAAATGGTAATACATTATTTATTTTATTTAGTCACGTTACAAGTATTGTATATCCATAAATGTTGCATGATCAAAATTGTTTACCCTTCTCTTACTTGTTTAATAATTTTGGCTCTGTATACACTGTGACAACATTTCGCAGATGACGCTGACTGGATTGCATAACGGAAGTTTAATTTCCATTTGATTGTTTAAGATAGGGGCGAAATATACCAGAGAGACAGTCAAACTCTTAGATCGAAAATAAACTAAAACGCCATAGATAAAAAAAAAGGACAAACGGACAATAATAGTACATAAGACACTACATTGAAAACTACATGCTATGCAACACTAATCTCATCAAAACTTGGGGTGATTGCATGTGCTCTAGAAGGGTGAGCAGATCATATTCTACTTGTGACACCCTTCGTGTTGATCATGTTATAGCAGACCTCGTAATTATTATAAGTCGGTATGTCAATTAATTGGGATATTAACCTTAACATGTTTAAATAGACACAATTTGAAATGTAACAACAATTTAGATGCAGAGGCAAACTGTAGTATCATATATCACAGACATGCAAAGCAAACTGATTTATAAATTTGATTCAAAGAAGCATGCAAAGAGATCTGAGAAAACCAAAAATTTTCTTTTCTGAAATTAATATAAAATAGAATAAAGAGAACCGTACACTCAAATCTACTTGCCCGATAAATTACAAATTGAATGAGTATATTTATAAGAGTTCATATACATCATATATGTTCAATTCATACTCCCGGAACACCTCACATCAGGAATATATATATATATACCGACACACATACCCAATCAAGTAAAATGTCATACGAACGAAAATAAGTACAAACTAAAGACATGTAAAATGGAAAATGTAAAGTAAATAGTGTGCTTGGTACATAACATCAGTACATTAGAATTAAATGAAATCGTGTATAATTTGTGAAATAGGTACTTAATATTTGTTAAGGTCTTGGTACACATTGGCTAATTTTTTTTGCCAATAAACCGATAAGATTGTATAAAGTCCAAGCAACAGCTGCAATCTATTGTTTATCGTATGAAATGAGAAATGAATACCGCATACGCGTGCGAAATTGCAATATTGCTGCTAAGGTATTTCACATTTAAAACGCTCTGTGGTTGTATGTTCTATTATCTAATTGGAGAGAAATAAAATTACTATTTTTATACAATTACCACCGTTATTGTTAGTGATGAAGCAAGACGATTAAAAAGAAAAGAATATTCCCTAGGTCAACATACGGTCATCATTTATATACATATGTCAATATAATTGAATACGATATATACGAAACATAACAAGAGTCTAGACAAATCTTGAACATAATTCAACATTAGATATTGAAGCCATGTCCGATGCTCTAACGGACAGAACAAAAAGAATGTCTATAAATACTATTTGAGAGGAATCCACTGTATGTATGTACAGACCTATCAGAACCCGTTTAAGTTAAAACAGTAATTGCAGTATGGAATGCATCTGATACCAAATTGATTAATTAAGCCTTATTAATTCAATATCTTATTGACTTAAACCTCAACATGTATAGCTTATAAATCGTTTCATAAGGTTTGTTTTTTCATTGCTTCATACTGTGTTAGTCCTTTTCACATTTTTGTCTCAAGCATCACCAACAAGTCCTGTGTAGACTAAGCACGTGTCTGGCGTACATAATTATAAATTGGTTTATTTTCCATAGATTTATAAAAATCAACAGCAAGAAAGGTACAATACAAATTGTTTATTACATAAGCGTTACAAAATGCTAACAATTATACATGTGGGTACATATTTAAAACCATTTTCCTTAGAGCAATAAACTTTTTTAAGAATGATGCGAAGACAATCATTTTAAAAACAAATTACATCAAATATTTCTACAGACTAAATAATCAACAGAAAACACAGAAAGGTTAAAACTCTAACTTATTTTGAACGAAGTGGGGGTGTCTACCAACAAGTAGATGTTATAAGATTGCTAATTAGACAACATTCTTTAATATACAAAATGACACAGAAATTAACAGCAATAGGTCACCTTACGGCCTCAAACAATGAACAAAGCCTATACAGCAAAGTCAGCTATATAAGGCCTCGAAATGGCAAATATAAAACAAATCAAACTAAAAAACTAACGGCCTAATTCATGTTAAATTAATGAACGAAAAACCCTCCCCTAACCTGGGACATTGTTGTAACAGTAAAACATAAGAAAGAGCTATAAAAATCAGTTGAAAAAAAATGGCTTAACTCATCAGCTTGTTACACATAGAAAAACATCTAATAAAAATACAGAGTGGACGTGGTCGGGTACTTGTATATCTCATTATATCGTGACACTGTAAAATTACGATACTTGGTGTTCCTCTCAAAAAACAACAAACTAACTCAAAATACCTGTTAAAAATAATCTTTATTATCATACAACACATACGTTATAGTTCTGATTTTCAAAATGTTTTGAGTGTTTTATACACCGTATTCGTGACTGGTAAACATGTTTATGAGACAATTAATATTATCTTGATTTCAGTATAAGTTTTAACAACTACACTGCTATAATTGTAAAAAAATAGTAATCGGAAAACATGTTGATTTATGAAATTGCTGTGGAAATCAAATTATATTCACGTGAACAAGTGTATTTGAAATACATCCATGTTTCAGTTAACGCATCAACATGTTGAAACAATTTTTGAAATGCGTTTTTCAAGTTTCCTCTATAATATATGTATAGATTATAACATGCCATTTTCCATATTGGCCTTGGTATCATCCCGAGACTCCCTTATCGGGCCGAGGCTTAAGACGATTAGGCAATTTTAAGGTTATTATATATGCAAAACCCAACGTTTTCGTACATATAAAAATTATATATCTATAGCACACACCAAATGTAATGTCATTCGTCACTGAGTTCGATAAGCTATTTCATCACAGACACAATGTTTCTATAGCTTGTATCCATGGGTCAAAATATCCCCTCTCAGCACCTAAGCAAGTAAGTAGTTCGAACACGATTTGGTGTTAAGATATTAAAAACATGGAACATTACACTATAAATAATGATTTAATGTATTATGTCTGAAGTCTAATCGCACACTATAGTATTATTGACGTGTTGTTATTCCGACAAGTTAAATAATATGGACAGTTTCGGACAGACAGTAATCTCTTCAAACATCGTTAAAATTCCGTCAATTGGCAAGTATAGGTTTCGGAATCACTTTTTATACCATCCATATTGACAGTGACAAAGCTATTGTACTGTTCCGTAGTTGGATCTAAATCGTTCAGTCAGATAATTATTTTTATTACTTTTTCTATATATGTTCGTTCATTGACCGCATATACTTAAAGTGCTTTTTTCAACGATATAACAGCAAGTATAAGATATTATAGTCTTATCATTTTATGCAAATGAGAATCATAAAACAGCTGGTAAGTCGTAAACGTATTGAAAATAACTGTATTAATTATCAAAACGCAAGTTAAGGTTAAGTAATAAAATTAATACAATATCAAGCCCTATTTAACCCAAAATAATTTACATACTCATCATTATATAGACTCGCAACTCAGAACGTATCATGTCGTCTGAATATAAATCATTAATCAATATGATATCAGATGTGTGATAACACCAATTTGTAATATTGGTTTCATTTGAAACTAAAACGGAACGACAGCAAGGAGAGAAGCTACAAAAAGCTGACACTGCAATGACAAAAACAAATCAAACAGATAGCAGTAAGATTTATTTTCGTTAGTTTTAATATTTGCAAATAGCGGAATGTCTGCATTTTTGTCTGATATCTGGTGTCGTTAGTTTGACAAGTCTGCCTGCAAACCTGCAGAAAATTTGAAATAAGCTGAATATTTCAAGTCGTGTTTCATTTGAAATTCACAAAATGGTGTCTAAAAATATGTAACGTTATGCAAACCTTTGTTTCTTTGTTGTCAATTATGATCTCGTAAATAAAGGCGACAGTAGTATACCGCTGTAAATCAGCCATAAATCGATTGAGATAAAACATATCCAGTTTGTAAACTAAAAGCGAGGACAACACATCAAATATGAGAGGAAAACAATGAAAAACAGAAATATTGAAGTGCAAAATAAAAAAAAAAGGCAATTAAACATACATAGAAACAAACTATCAGATAAAAACTGCATTATTCCGAACTTTGTACAGGACATTTGAAAATGGTGCGTTGAACTTAAATACTTATATATGAATAAATAGTGGTTTAAAACAGAACACTCATCAAAATGTCATTTTAAAATAAGACTAACGAAAACATTATGAATTAAAAACTATGATCTTGATCTATGTCAGATAATTGATATTTGAATCGGAAACATATCTGCATACGGTTGTTTAAAACATTTTTTATAGTTTAACGCATCTCTTGAATATTCGCAAAGACATATAGGATCTATATGATCATTTTTATAAATTTACTGTTTACAAAAGTATAAAGTACTCGAAATATTGAGGATTTTCTTATCCCAGGCATACATTCCCTTCGACGTATTAGGCACAACTTTTTGGAATTGTGGGTCTTCAATGTTTTTCAATTTTATACTTATTCGGCTTTTAAATTATGTTGATGTAGGCATCACTGATAAGTCTTGTGCAGAAGAAACGCATTTCTCGCGCATCAAATATTAAACCTGGTACCTTTATTAACAAATTACTATTGTAGGCAGAATGACAGAATGACTATATCATAATCAGAGATTTTCATCTTCACTTTAAAAGCTCGACAAGTACTCCAAGTTTTCAATTTTTATAGTGTTTTTTCCACCAAGCACGGTCTCAGAGTCTTTATTTAACAAACATAATTGTATTTGAATTTAAATTCATATCTTCGTATCTGGATCCTAGGTCGTAACAAAATGATCTAAGTAGTTCAATTGCAGCATCCTTGCATATGAACACTTATGTTGCGAGTTCAAATCCTACACATACCTTTGTGTTCGACCTTAATTAACTAGGATTGTCAGTTTTTCTCTCGAAAACTGTAGGTTCCATCAAGTCACACGAGATAGCAAGAAGTGTTAACAGTTGTATTATGCATCAGAACATGAATTAATCATATTCAATTTAAGCTGAATTCTTTTAATAGTCTAGGATGGTATTTTAATGATCTTTTAAATTTAAATAAAATCATCATAGATACCATTACTAATTTTGTATATACGCCAGAGGCGCGTTTCGTCTACAAAAGACTCATTAGTGACGCTCGAATCCAAAAAAGTTATAAAGGCCAAATAAAGAACGAAGTTGGAGAGCATTGAGGACCACAATTCCTAAAAATTTTGCCAAATACAGCTAAGGTAATGACATATTGATATTTAATTTGGTTGCTTTCAAAGGCAAAACTGACTTTTATTGAATTGGCTGTGAAAAAAAAAAGCGATCGAGTAAATGCTACTAAAGTGGTACATCCATGATCGAGAATCGAGTATACATGAACAAAATTGAAATAGTTCATTTTGTAGACAAAAAACTGATAGATGATGCAAACAAAAACCACAGACATTGCAAAAAAACCATAGAAATTGCAAAAAAAAAACAAAAAAAAAATTTCAAACATAACAGACAGTAACAAACGACAACTGTTAATGTTCAGACTTCACATGGTGTATTGAAACAACATAAGAACCTGAGCATTCATGTCAAAGGTCAACAAGTAAGACGAAAGGCGGCTCTTGAGTTCATTCGTTAATATTTTGTTTGTCATATGTACAAGATGCACCGACTTGATGGACGAACAAAACCATTTAATAATTTGATAATGATGAATGTTTCCAATGATAAAACGACGAAATGTTGTTTTGTTTTGTTTTCTTTTCTTTTTTAAAACTAAGTTGTGTCAAACGATTATTTGTGATATAACAACAGGTTATATATATCTTCTAGTAGTTCATGTGCAATATGAACTAAGAAAAATATGCATTCACATCTTATATTGGAACTTCCTTATTAATCCGCTTGGACAATTTAGAAAACGAGACAATACTCCAAAGAAATTATACTGCAATTTATGATGAAGTGATTTAAATTGTTTCCTGAAAATATGTCATTATTGGTCTTGAAATTCCCTGCAACATCACCCAACCTGTTACAAATTGTTCAGCACGGTTAAGTTTTAAAAGTTGTTGTTTAAAGTTATTCATTGTTAGCACGACTTGTCAACAACTAATGTCGTTTGGTAATTCCTTTATCAGACTTAGGAATACAACTCATTGCCTTGTGCAGGTAAACAGTTCAATCTAACATCCATATTATCCTGTCATACAAAGTATCATATGTGACTTTCTATAGAAGTTGTCACGGCTGAACAATGACGCGAACATATGAATAATACATGTTTTTTTATACGGACGAAGTTGTACAATCATATCATACATCTGAATAATTAAAACCATTACATTTGTTTCTGGTCATCTTTGTGTTAATGCCACATCATTAGAATATACAATGAAAATAAAGTTGAAGATATGAAATAAACAGCAAACAACAATAGGGGTGTTCAGACATTATTATTGCATCAGGCCGACCAGTCTGTATCCTTTGTTTTAAATATTTTGTTGAACGAATACTTAGAAAATATCAATTATGAACATTGTTGTTTGACCCGACAGTGGAAGGAACCCACATTATTATACACTTGGGGAACATTTTAATTAAAAAGTTCCTTAACAAACGGAAAAGACTATTTGTTAAGTAATAAACACATAAATGATGTATGCCATACGAAACACCTTAAATTAAAAAAAAAAGTATACATGAGAACGGCATTTCGTAATGTGTTGCTGTACAAGAAGAATATATAATGTGTAGTCATGTATGATAAGCCGGTGCATATTTATACCACTATAAAATACAATGTTGAAGCATGAAATTAATATTTTTTTACAAACAGATTCAAGCCTTTGAAATATGCACTGAATGATGTTACTGTTTGATATTTAAATTAAATTTCTTGCGTTTGGTAAAACTAAGGACAGTGACCTTCTTATAAGCCTGCGTAACTGTAAACATATCTACGTATTTTGAGCTGATCATGCATCGTAAAATAAATACAAATCAATATATAGTTAATGCATTATCGTCTAATTTAATTCCGGAACGAGTGACTACTTGATTCAGACTAACTAATAACATCAATTGAGTCAAAACTGTTTCTGGTTGTTTCAAAAACCTCACACGATCCATCTGCATCAAACATAAAAATACCCAATTTAACCAATTTCTGTTGGACATGTGAACTTTCTGTCAATTACATAATGCATTTTCCTTTAACGATGGATAATTCAAAACGACGCTTTGACAATTTATATAAATAGCTTTGTCTGGCGTTTGTAAATAAAGTACACTCTCTGGTATGGACAACAGTGCATTTCATAAAGACTGTAAACAATAAGTATTATCAACATTGGAATCACGATGCATATACAGAAACAGTTGATTAACACTAATTTTAATTTATTTTATTTCACATTTACCATGTTTACATCTTTGCGTTTACAAACCCCATACATGAGCATAATCAATAACAGACAGAACTTCAAATATTTGTTTTTTAAGTTTTATTCAAATCAACTGGTGTAGAACACTTTTTCATGCATTTTTGACAATTATATTACTGTACCTTAATATATTCTATCAATCGTAGTAACAGAGCAGGTATGTTATGCATTAAAAATAGTTTACAAAAAATATTGAAGCGTATATCCAGCGTATTTAACGTTGGTTTATCATGGCCATTTTAATCTACTCTATTTGACTGGTATCATCACATCAGTTCTAAATAACTTACTTTGACACTAGAAACAACTACAATACGAAACTAATAAGGGAATGCACATCTGGGATTATATCCGGCAAGGTTATGAACTGTTCGTTTATTGCTTTGTGGTCCTTTTGACGCTGGGTTGTGTTTGTGTCTTGATGGAATCATCTTGGGACGTCTAGGACACATTGGACATAACCTGCTTCAGGATGATTAGCCGTGCGTATTGATAAACTGATTTGTATAATGGTCTTTTACATATTATAAACTGAGATATGTGGTATAATTGCAAGGGTGACAATAATTCACTAGAGACAAAAATGATATAGAATTATAAATCATCGTTCCGTTTCGTCAATAAGAAAGAATCATACTGCATAAAAATTCTACTTGTAATGTTCAAATAAAATTCCCAATGGAATGTAATAGCAAAAATATCAACAACTAAACTGGTAAACTATGTCTGTTTTACTTGTTTGAATTTCATTATTTGTTGTAAATACACTCATCATAGATACCAGGGGCCTGGTTTTCGAAAGTATCATAAAATATGTCATAAGATATATCTTAGGACATATTTTATGATGATCTTATGACTATCATATGATATGTCATAGGATGTAAATCAAAGCTGTCTTAAGAGAGTCATAGCTATGATGCTTTTATGACTGTCATAAGGGAAAAATTTTTCTATTATTTTAAATAATGATTAAAAAGTAATGAATATAAAAATGAAAATGAAAAGTATGAGCATATTAATTATTACAATTCTAAATATTTACGAATTTTTTTTCTTCATGATAATGAACATGAAATTTTAAGCAATAAGGAATTGAAATATGAGTTGATAATTTGTTTAAATTTAGTTTGTAATATACAATAAATCTTGAACTTCGCTTTCGTGTATTATGATACATGCATTGTTATTTAACTGTGAATACTTTTTAGATTCGGTACATCGAGTACCCGCTTAACGAAATGCCCGTGCACCGTTAATAAAGTACAGTAACTGTCAAATATACTAGGAACGAAATAATATGTATATTCATTATACAAAAACAGGAGTTAAAAAAGACTCCAAATTTTATGTCGCAGGAGATTCAAATTTTAATTCAAGTAGTTGAGAAAATAAAATCTTTACTATTTAGCATACTGAGAAACACAACAAATATTTGTATTGCAATTAACATGAAATTATACATGAAAAGTGATTAAAATTTTAGTTGACAATCATAAGACCATCATAAGTCATGTCGCGAGGGGTCTTCATTTTACTACAAAAGTTATGACAAATCGTAACTTGGGACACTTTCGAAAACATATCTTACGACTATGACATGTCATAAGACCATCATAAGACATGTCTTAGTCATAAGATACTTTCGAAAACCAGACCCCAGGACTAAATTTTGTATATACGCCAAATATTGTTTGATCAATAATTTCAGTTTTCTTCAAAAAAAGTTATTCTAATTGATATCTCTGATAACATAAAATGCAGTCAGAAAAGTACCACAAACACGGCTTTTTTTTCGGAATTTGCACTTTAGCACTAGATTGTCAATTCAGATATTGTTATAATTCTGTTTCGAAAATTTTATTAATAATTGAATGTCATGAATGTAAGTTTTTATGCATGCATGTCGCTTGTTTAGATCCTTACCCTAAATTCGCTGATCATTTTGACTGATATCGTAAGTGAGTCAAATTGCAATTCAAGCATTTGATATTTTCAAAGGTTTGAACCATTTGTCGCTGTTATATTATGTTTCTAAAAGCCTCACGCATTTTAATTTTTACCAGATAATTGGTTTTATAAATTTATGAATTAATAATATTTTAAAAGCAAGTGACGATCTTTAATAATCATCTCTTATTCAACAGCCACCTCAAGCATGTAGAAGGAATGATAACCAATAACCGGATTTAACAAATGTTACAAAACATTAAATTAAAAGCAACTGAAGCATTTAGTTTCGACATTGTTGAATAATGGACAAACTTTTATTAAGCACTTCTACAATTTTTAATGAAAGATAGTTTGCTTGAACAAAAAATGAGCTGATCAGGATGATTATAAATGATTTTAATAACGTTACAAATAGCCCGCTTATTTTGAAAATACGATTAACAGTTTTGCTTCATTCACAATAGCATTTAGCGATGTCTATACATGCCATATTTAGATAAGTGTTTTAAAAATGTCTTGTTATACATACGAAAATCAAATTGCTCTTGTTTTATTGTTTTTAAGTGCTGTAGATTCATAAACTATTTTCAAATCAATATATGTGTTTTTTTATTAATAGCAAACCCGTAAGGAACATGTTGACTACTACAACACATCGGTGAACAAATATTGAAATTAAATAAAACAATGCTTTAGTAAAAAACATAAAGCAACTGTTAGTTTGCTTATTGTAAGATTATGTACGCCTTTTATAGATAGGCTTAAAAGGGGGCGAAATATACCGGGCGAACAGTCAAATGGATAAATCGAAAATTAACTGACAATGCCATGGCTAAAATGAAAAAGACAAACAAGCAAAGAAAAGTACGCCAAAAAACTACATAGAAAACTAAAAACTGAACAAAATGAACCTTTAAACTCTTGTAAAGTTCAATTTTAAGATATATACCTAAGAAATTATGAATCAAGTTAATTCTGCAAATTAAGTGCATACTGATATGTATATGAGACTGTTCGAAGTTACAATCCTGTTCATTGATTGTCATATGTGGATATGGTTCAGAAGTATTTCTGGTTTCTCCATTTTTATAGATTATATAACTGGTTTTCCCGATTGAATTGTTTTTTAAATGTGTTTGCCCTTTGTAGCCTGTTGTTTGGTTTATGCCAGGGTTCCGTGTTGAAGACCGTTCTTAGACCTTTAATTGTTGACTATTACACATTATGACTTGAATAGAGATTTGTCTAATGGGAACACTATTTAACAGCTTCCAATTGCTTTTGAGCATTTCCATATGCTCAAGTCAATGGGTGTTTCGGATAAGCGAACATTCTGATATAAGAACTTTGGTAGGCGACCTTTTTATTTATAAAGAAAGAACATGGATTCTCGAATTCTCACTATTAATCTAAGGAATATAAAATCGACAATGTACATATCAACAGAAACTTATGTTATCCGAATTTGGATAAAATAGATAAAACACATTACCAAGGAGAAATAACTGTTCTTATCCAAATTCGGATAAGCAGTATAGATTGCCTACCTCAGAGAGTTCAGTATGCAATGACTATCCTTACTTAAATTGGGAAAAGTATATCTATATTTAATAGTAATTTGTCTTGGTTGTCACCCGAGTTCGGATAAAAAGATAAAATGAATTATACATATGAGTACCAATCAAGATTTTTTACCCGAATTCAGATACAAGTAATACATTTATAGATCAATTACAATTTTACCTAAACTAACACATGTTAAAAGGCTGTGACCTCTATGAAATTGGAAACATTACAGCAACTGAGAACTACGATACAAAAAAAAAATTGTAAAAAGAATGAAATACATGACTTTAACAGATAAGAGTCATACTAGCTGTTTTATTTTTCACTCTATCAAATGATGTTTTGTGTGTTCTTTAACACGTGGACAGTGCTACACCTTCACTATATACAAGGCATAATATTTAATCGTTACTACACTAAACCGATGTGATAGTTGGGATATGAAAGGAGTGAAGGAATGTTATTATTTTTATAAAACAGTCAACACGTACGTTTGTTTGGTATAAAATGTGATTGTAAACAAACTCATTCTAGATTACAGGATTAAAATTTAGTATTTGAGCCAGACGCGCGTTTTGGCTACAAAAGACTCACCAGTGACGCTGGTATAGAAAAACAAGTTGAGAAAGCTAAATAAGCTAACGGTCGAGAATGGTTGACTAATGTCATTTGCATAACAAATATTATGTTCCTTCCATTCAACTCAGACATCACTAGGTTAATATAATTGCGAAAAAAAGTAATTTCAATTTAGTCTAATCTGCGGTCAGTTTCAGAAAGTTGTCTTAGGACTTATAATATACATGTCTTAGGTTGGTCTTAAGACATATCTAAGTCCTAAGTTGGTTTCACGAAGTGGTCCTCAATTAGGACATCTCTTAAAGTTGGTCATACAGTTAGGACTACACGAGAGGTGTCTTATGATGGTCTTGGGATAGTCATAAGTTAATTTATACAAATACACTCATTTCATATATCAAATTTGCAAGTTATCATTAGGCCAATTTTCTACTCTCCTTTTCCTGCTCATAACTGAATCTTTATAGGTTGACGAATAAATAAATGTACTGATATCAAGAACGCACGATGGTATTTCTTTAACTTTATTATAACCGATACAGTGACAAATTAAATGCAACCCACTAGTACAAAAAGAAAATGCCATCATGTATATTGGTGCATTTTTAATAGACCAATGATGTTTGTATCCCTGGCATAAATAACCTTAACCGTATTTGGCACATCTTTTTGGAACTCTAGTGTCCTCAATGCTCTTCAACTTTGGTCTGGCTAGACCTTGACCCGACTAAAATTGGCAATTATACCACATTTTCTTTTTTTATATAAAAAATCATGCAGAAAAACTAAACGGCAACGAATTGTATTGTATTGTATCTAAGAATTATCTGTGCAGTAATTAAATCTTGCGTTTAAACTATATAGTAATGATGTCCCTGTATATTGATTTCTTATAACAAACGTCTCTTCGAAAACTTTATCATTTAAATTTCTTTATAATTATTCCTTATGAAACAGATATTTCATAATAATTATGTGGTGAAGAATTAAAATAAGATATCGCTTAACAGTTCTTCTTCGTTACATTTGGAACACTGACATGAGGCGAGGGTTTCGCAAAAAGGATATGAAACCTTGAAGGAGATCCATGAAAAAAGGAGTAATGAGAGAGAAAAAAAAAAACGTCGCCAACCCATTTAATTGAAGGTGTGTTTATCCGTGATCCGAAATTTTGGACGGGTTGTACTTCATGCAGAACCGACTCTTAAACATATTCCTGCAAAATTTCAAAACATTTAGCATTGCAAATTCTGATGACTGTAATTGTTTAACCCGTTTGATCTGCCTTTCAAACATTCCAAACAATACTTTCTGTCATACACACTATGATGCATGTCTTTTCTTTGTCAAAATCGATTCTTTAGATATGGGAAAGTATATTTCAGTTATTTGTTTCTTTTTTCGTTCTTTTAAGTATGGTTTTGCAACAACGAATTTCACACACAACACTTGTTTTGTTTTATTCGTGTTAATTGAAACGTTTTGCATTCGGAAATTCCTATTCGGGATGTCTATAACAGAAACACAACTTCACCACTCGCAAACTTAACGTTACATTGTAGAAAGTCCAGGAAATGCAATATTCGTGTAATCTTCAAACAAAACCTCATTTGATTGATATGTTGTGTTAGTATATATTTCATATATGTGAACGAAAATCACTTGATTGATCCAAATAATTAAATGTGTCAAATCGAGTTTTAGATATCAAACACCTATTTCAGATAACAAAAATATAATGAACACTTAAAAAGAAGACGAAAAGCAACATGAACAATGAATATAATTTTTATTCAAATATCAAATGAATGTTTTTGAATAGTTTGCTCGTTGTAGTGCAGTGATTTATTGTGCGAGTTGTACAGACTAAAATTTCATTAGCTGTCAAAGACAGTGATTTATATATCAACACGTAGTGTGATAAACCATCAAGGTCGTCTGTTTTTCATAAACACTTTCTAGGAAGAAGTTATGACAGAACTTGATGAAACGGTTTTATTTATACGA
The DNA here is from genome assembly GCA_019925275.1 of Mytilus edulis. NCBI lineage: Eukaryota > Metazoa > Mollusca > Bivalvia > Mytilida > Mytilidae > Mytilus > Mytilus edulis. The sequence goes on from CM034351.1 coordinate 15,516,046, forward strand.
CTGCTAATTGTTCTAATCATCTATGGACAGAAACTTGAGATAATACAACAAGTCGGCTTACTGAAATAATGTACCAATCAAATGTCAAACAGATATCTGTTGAGTTAAATAATTTTGGAATACGCCTGAAAGTCTGTTCTTTAATGTTGTTACATTATAGTTTGTTTCTGTGTGTGTGTTACATTTCGGAATTATGTCTCTGTTATATCGTAGTTCTCTTATATTTGATACGTTTCCCTCAGTTTTAGTTTGTAACACATATTTATTTTTTCTCCATCGATTTATGAATTTGAACAGCGGTATACTACTGTTGCCTTTATCTTTAACATAGGACATAGTAAAGTGATGCAGTTTGGTAACTGTTATAAATACAACTATCATAATTCATTTTGTTTATCTATAAATTTGTATTTTTGTATATCGCTGTAGGTTTACGGACGATGTTGTTGACACAAAATAAATATGCGACACCTTTCAGATATAATTAAACCGAGAACATCAAAGACAAAAAAGGTTTTGGGATATTGACATGTATTGTTGAAGAGAGAGAATCATACTCCACTAGTGTCACTCGTCATATTGGTCTCAAAATCTACAACGTCGGTCATGCACTCCAATAAGGTACTTAGTATATCAAAATTCATTTTCTGAAAAATTCTTACACGAACAAAATCACATTTTAAATCAGGCATTCTTACATTTTCAAATTATTAGGTTTTCAATGTTTAAATAGGTTTAAACGACCATTATGCCTCAATGTAGAATACATAGCTCGTCAAAACAAGCACACATTTGAAGACTTTCATGTAATATTTTTACTTTTAAATCTCTTTATGTTTAGTGCAACGTTGGTTATGCTTGTCGAACAATGTTATACGTTTACTTAATATCCAGCCTATTGTATCGTGCGTTTTCAGATTCCTCTCATTGTGCACTAGTTTTTTAAATATCAAGTTCCAGTTTCTTACATCAAATGTAGTCGTGTTCTGTTTGCCTGTGATAGGTGATTCTGTCAGTGTGGTTAGATGATTTAGTTGTTGAATTATAAAACTATTTTAAAAGAGAGTCGCCTTTACAAATAATGATAGACGCAAAATAAATCGAAATTTGTTCTATGATTATCCCTCTTAGACACGTTATCGATGTTGGAAAGTGCACTTTCATTAATCCGTTCACCTGCATATACAAAATATAAGAATAATTTTATTCAAAAAAATTACTAGCAGGCTAAGCCAACAGTTTTAGCTTTACATTTTTCGCAATCAGTTTAAAAATGAAACATAATCATAGGAAGCTATGGTTTTGTTATGAAACTTAGAACTTTAAATGGTGTTTTTGTCCGTCAACAGGAAAATAGCAACCGTTAATAAATTACACAACTACATGCTTTCTTCCTATTAGTTATTCAATATTGACTCGGCAGGAACGGAAATACAATTTGTTATGTGTGATGTTGTTATTAGAACGTGAATGAAATACATATTGGTTTGTAAAGGCAAAACTATATTCAATCAAACTTAGTTCGACAACATCCAAAACGCTACAAGTGCTTTAATGCTTATCGATCGAATCTTCAGGGTATTATTTTTTTGGGTCAATAAGCGTTGTAATCTCTTTCAGTTCCTTTGTTAAGGCTTTTACATTTTATGTGTTTACAATTTGTTCATTAAACTCATGTCTTTTACAGGACCAAAGTTCTGTTTAGTGTATTATTTGTAATAATGTCGATCGACCATATTGTCTATCATTATAAGGAAAAGTGTATGCATATTTCTATATTTCTTCACTGAATCTCATACATTTTTTACTTTTCTATGTCAGCAATTTAAATAAAAACAAAAAAGAAAAAAATACTTTTCACCGAAATAGCTCAAATAAATATATGCATATGAAAATAAAAATATTGTCGTTCAACTCGATAGTTTTTTTAATTTATCAATAATATTTCAGATAAATTTAATAACTACAATTATGGAACCATATAAGACAACATGCATCACTTGTATACAGATGTTTAAAACTTGATTCATATTCTTTATTTTCTTTCAGTCACGTGTTTCGTTTCGTATATTTTCTTTTCATCCTTAAATGTCCCTGTTTTCATGATCTTGTTTATTGTTAGAGTTGTTTACATGCTATGTTAAGTAAATTTCTCACCTTTTACGATAATTATGTAACAAGATTATCAATAACACAGACTGAGGCCGTTATCTTATTATCTATGGAAAGGATTAGTTGATGCTATCAGATACTGTAATGGACAGAATCCTTAGAACTGATAACATTATGTGGCTATAAGATTAACGTTTTCTCCGGTATAACATTTGTCATCTGCTCTTATCTTGCCATTACTAAAAGGATTTTCCTCTTGACTTTCCTTAGCTAATTGTTTTTGTTCATGACACGTATTGGTCATCTCGTTCAATAGTCATTGCTCTGATTACAACAAATATCTACAGATGTTCGCATAGTTTATTACGGTTTTATTTTTCGTCTATTTTTGTTCATTGATTTTGCATAATATCTTGTATGCTTGCTGTTTACCATTTAAAACTTTACATGAGCAAAAACAGTAGAGCGATAAAGCCTGATAATATTTTAGTTAGAACCAAGTGACAAATAATATAAAATGAGTACAAAAGATCAATTTGGATATTTGACGAGGCGATATGGAATTCTTATAAATGCAGGTGAACTTTAGTTGTCAATTTCTATTGTGGAGAGTTGTCTCGTTGATAAATATACCACATCTTCTTTTGTATATATACAATATAAAAACAGTAAAACGACAAAGCCCACAAGAATGAAATGTATATCAAAATAGGATGTGCAATTACTAAAATATGACCCAAACAAAGGAGAAAATACATCCACAAACACATACTCACAACAACGCACAGAGTAATCTATTGTCAACGACCATTTGTGCACAACTCAGATTATTGAAGACGAAATAGACATATACGATAGTGAATCGATGTCCATGTTAAGCATGCATTAATAACTATTACTATTGATATGTTTTAAATAAACTGTTCTCCTTTTTCGTATAAATGTTTCCTTAATAAAGTGATTCATGTTACATAAGGCAAACATGGAAATTTCAACGCTCTCATTAAATGTTTTAGTGTGACCTTTCTTGTAAATATCTGAATTTTGCGATACACAAGTGCGATAGGGGAAAACCAAATTGGCAGAGGGAGTCAACAAACGTAGACATCGCTCCGTCTTCCAAATTAACTGTATATATCTTAGGCCGTGTTCACATTGACCTAAACTCGGTGTTGTGTTAGTGTAACTAACACATCAACTAAACGTAATAACGTTCCCATTGATAAATTTCAATGTTTATATGTAGTTTAAATCATGTTATGTCTACATGCAGTCGATAGTCGATGTAGGCCTTGTGTAGGTTAAGTGTACACAAAACTAGGCATTCAGAACTTTAATGTTCCCATGTATATTTAAAACAGAAACAGTTTTTATATAAAATTGATACTTATAACACTTATTAATAAAATTATTTAAAGAAATATTTGTCTAAACTTCATATATTTATTTGTTATAAAAACACTTTACATAGCCTTATTGACCTCTTATAAGACTCATCCATCCTCATTGCCGAACTCATAATACATTTCAACAGGTCTTCCCGAATAGACTTGACGTACACACTGACATAAATATTTGCCACTGGTATTTACTCAAACAACGATTTACTCATAAATGCAATACTGAAAAAGAGTGAGGTTAATAGTTTGTTTGTGTAGTATCTCAGATCCGTTAAAATACAATTACAAAAGAAAGAAAAGATATTACCTCCTCCCTTTGCCAAATACTCCTGGTAGAAAAACAAACCATTTGAAACAAACAGAAAAGATAGAAATGTAGGGATCCTGAACATCGCAATTCTTTTTCTTCGTCCGTAAGCACGCAGCCTACGTTTTTAATGCGTAATCGAAACATCTTTAAACTACTGCAAATCCAAAATGACTTTCTTAAAGGAGCAACCCCTTTACTTTAAAAAAAAAAAAGGGGGAAGGGGGTCTGAGTCAGTATTTTTCTCGCGCGAAAGTTTATATTTAGTTTTGTATTCCCGATGGTACCAATTTAAAATTTAACATTATAATGTATGTGGAAACTTTGGATTAGGAATAGTTGTTCATTTTAATCTTCTGTATGACCCAATTTAAAAAAAAAATGAAATTGTTGAAAAATCCATCCGCCTTTTTTTTTTTAAGTCAAATGGTCGTTCCCTAACTGCTAGAATTTGTTTGAAAAAAAAATGAATTCGGTTCTACGTAATGAGCATTTAAATGACATAGTTTACAATGTGAACAAATTTTATGTACAGGTAGCTAAACAATGTGTATAGACGTAAACAAATTTAATGTGAAACTAGTGTACATTACATTAAATCAAATGTAAACATGTTTATTGTACAAGGCATTTGGTGTGAACACAGCCTTTGTGTGCATGTAATACACGCGTTAACCTAAATAGTCATGCTTCTGTGTTGATTGCTTACAACGGTAACAATCGGTAAACTTCGGTTTAAAAACACGACTTTTAATTAGCTGCCAAATTTCCACAACAACACTGATCAAGTGGAATATGCATGGACGATGAAACGATATAGATACGTAGAAAATAATAAAATAAACAATGTTTATTCAATTATTGAATCAATGCATGCATGTATCATGAACATAGTCTGCTGTGTTCGATTTTAGTTACTCGTTTCATGTGACTTTAAAGGCAATGTTAACATGTAAGTTGTTGACGAAAATTGAACAAAAAATTCAAATATCATACTAGATGCTATATTGAGGATAAGTCTTTACTTAACGAAGTCAATACTTGTGCGATTTCATTGTAGTAGGAAAGTAATGCACGTCTTAAATCTCATTATTTCTATCATTTTGTCAAATTATTTTCGTCTGGTCTGAATGATATGATCTAAACTTTCACTTTTGGTCGGATACTGACTTAATATAATTATACGGTCCTCTTCTTAAGAAATATAATAACTCTATTTAAGGATGGTAATTATTACTTCCGGTTTGGGTTACAACGAGGCTGGTGACATCAAACGAAGTTAAACATTTTTACAGAAGAAGATTTCCGACAAAACAAGTATAATTTTTCAACGAATTCGGCAGAGTGATCGTAGTTGTATACTGTTGTTTTGTTTGTTCAAATCAAAAATATTTGCTCACTGTGCTATAATTATAATTATATGTTTTCTTCTTCAAGAGCTTTGCATGACGGTTCTTTGCAAATTTCTAATTGTAATCACAACGCCTGAAGATATAGAGTTTAAAAAGTTATGGTTGCATTATTTACTGGCAGTCTTCTAGATGTTGATGAATCGTCCGTCATGAGTTAAAACGTTAATACAAACGACCTCAATCCATAATGTATCTCGTTATGAAAAGGGAGATACTATTTGGACGATGAAAAACCAGATTCGAATATCATATTCGTAGATTTGTAATTGTTAAGCTTTGTGATCATATAAAAAATACATCAAATTGTGACCTAGCGCATGACAAATGGTTACAAATATAATACCCATGACAAGTTTCAAGTTAATTGTCACTGACTTACCGTTTGATATAAAAAAAAAAAAAGTAAAAAAGCATATATAATTTGCAAGGTTGCAAGGTTGAACATTTTACAAAGAACGCAGTAAATTTCTAAGTAAAAGACAGTATTGCTTTTGTCTCGGCGGATTTCCTTTGTATAATTTAATTAATACATTTCATCAAACTAAAAGCTCCTTCAACTCGGCTTTATGTAAATATATTTGTATTGCTACCAAGAAACGCAGATAATGCAGGCATCTAGTTTATAATTCTGAAGACAAAACATGGAATGCTGCATAGTGAGTTATAGACTAACATAACCAATTCTATTTTGAAATTCATTTTTAGTCATTTTATTATAATTACATGTCATGCATTGAACACAATCGTAATTCATTTACAAACACATAGATTCGATCACTGACCTTTCAGATTAGAATATGAAAAGGAGTATTTTCGCTGGCTTTTTCCAATTACTTGTTTTAAAACTTACGCAAACAAACCTCCCCGTCTCCTTTGTGTACATTTGTATATTTCTGTTAAATTACATGTATTCTAATATTTTACGTATATTTGTTTCTTCAAACTGTAACAATTTAACTGTTTAAACTCGAAGTATTCATTTTTAGAAAATAGAAATCAGTTCCAATAACTAAAAAGCGGATTGTTTGTGTTTTCTTAAACTTAATTCAAACTCACTAATTAGTTGACATTGATAGTTAGCGTATTATAACTACCTTGTCGGTATACCTGCACTCACACTTTTAGATGTTATTGTCATCGTCATGTTAATTTTCTTACACTACAATACATGACAGTAATAGTCAGCAAATTAGAAATTCAGATGAAAATTCAAATGATCAAATAAACAATACAAAGCTACTTACATTTTTTTGGATGTCAAATTTGCTTTTTAATTTAAATAATTCATAAGAAAGGATTGCATAGAAGGAAACTACTACCTGGTATTTAAATTGGGGATTTAAATGCATTTTTCACCAATAGGACGACGTTGATATGCTATAATGAAACCTTTTGTCGGTACACATTATCGTGATCACGACATCTCAAGGTCAAGTTTTGGCCCAAGAAAATAAAATGTTTGACAACTATTCCAAACTGGCACATTATTATTGAAACACGACATATAAACGATAATTATTAATAAAAATCATAAGTTTTTTATTTCAGGACGTCACAACTACGTTGCTGTATGCACCTTTTTGAAAAACATGATGAGAGATAGTTTATGATGTTTTCCTATGTAATTTATATCGTAAAAATTTTTTCGCAGTTTGATGTGATTGATTGGTTTGTTTTTGTTTTATCTACAAAAAGAGGGACGAAAGATACCAAAGGGACAGTCAAACTCAGAAATCTAAAACAAACTGACAACGCCATGGCTAAAAATGAAAAAGACAAACAGAAAAACAATAGTACACATGACACAACATAGAAAACTAAAGAATAAACAACACGAACCCCACCAATAGATGATGCATGGATTATAGATGAATGCAGGTAATTCCGTTATATGTTTAATTGAAGGAAGTTTTAATCAGATCGGATAACTGTTTTGTATTGTCGTATTTTCTGTTTGTCATTTTTAAATCTGTTACAGATTAAAAATTTGACAACACGATTTCAATTCATACAAATATTCTTATTTATGAAAAAAAGTTATCGGCTAGAAAATTTACTATTATAATAGCTAATTGGAAATTTCCTGTGTGATGATCTAAAAATGTTTTCTCAATGATATTCCATTGAATGTAAGTAATAAATGTCTGGTATAAAACCCTAAAGGGAAGACTGCGACATATACAAAACGATACAACACATCATTATGTGCATTGGTTATCTGATTTCTATTCATTTGGTCTATCTGCTTAGACGTCTAAACTAATCTGTATAAGATAAGATGAAATAAAAAGAAATGAAAATCTAGTTAACCATGATACAAAATATTTCCTATGATAAAACAATAGTGTTGTATTGTACAGCAACAACTCTAGGGATGATAATTGCACCATCACTCATCCACGTTTACACAACGTTACAAAATGATAGATTATTTACCGCTGCGGAGAAATAATTTACATTTTACTATATTCGGTTTAAACGTAATATATCTTTCAGTCCCACAGCCATCTTTGTCCATACTGAAAGTTGCGTTTTTGTCAAAGATGAGGGATGGAATGATTTGATTTCGTAAATATCATAAAAAGAATATGTTCCGTATCCTCAATTGTAATTTACTCGTAGTTATTGATATCGTATTCTTCAGTGTATTCTAGTTGCAGTTTTTGTCATCCCCACCTATATTCTACTCGCAGTTTTCGGTATCATATCCTTATGAGTATTGTTCATCGAGACATGACCGAACGACAAAAAACATCATGTATTATTGCGAAGATGTTTTTAAATAGAAATAATCAAACAGAGTGATTATCGCAATAAAACAACTTGCATTCTGAAGTCACAAATATTTGTATGCAGTTTTTCGTTACATCGCCTTAATTAATATCGCATTTTCCAGTAAGAATCGCATTAATAAATGCACGCACTAGCTTCAAAATTTATAGTAAATGCCTGATGCAAAAACGCTTTCCAATTGAAAAAAAACTTCAATTTCGCTAAGCCTGAAATCAAGTGGCAAATGTGTCAGTGTCCTTCATGTTAGGTTCTTCAAAAAATGAGGTCTCCAAATTAAATATGGAGGAAATAACTAATTTTAAGGCATTATTTATAAAAAAAAAGAAGATGCGGTATAATTGCCAATGAGATAACTCTCCACAAGAGACCAACATAACACAGAATTTAACAACTATAGGTCACCGTACAGCCTTCAAAAATTAGCAAAGCACATACTGCTCAAAACTGTTATTATCAGTATTTTATTCATATAAGTATTTCGTAAAACACGAAACAAGGAAATTATGCACTGCATATCGTAAATATCGGTAAATAAACAATGATAATATTTATGATCGTGCATTATCGAAGAATGACGACCTTCACAACGCTATATTATTATTCCCATAATGGTCGGCGATGTATAATCCATTGTGTCTTCTTTATACGGATTTTGTAAGGCATAACTTTTTGTAATAAAACTGATAGGACAAAATAATATGGTTCGTCAGCTCTAAAATCTAACTGAAAGTTTATTTGTTGGAATTATATCTTGCGAAAAAATAGCGACAATATAATTGAAGCTTAGCTTAAATAAATGGATCATTACTTGGAAATTGTTTTTAACATTTAAGAATCAGTCTAAGAAGAACGAGTCTATAGTACATCAAAAAGGTTATAAAGTACGTTTAAACAATACCCTATGAGGATAATACATAACTCTCAAGACTTGTACAATTTGTTAATGTTGAATTCGTCTTTTCCAGTCATTTTATCAATTCGTTTATAAATCGCTTTCTTCATTTTAAATTTACAATTATGTTATAGTAATGAAGTCACAATGCATATGTTGTAGTAACATGTTTAATATGTATTAGGTTGGACAGGTATCGTTTTGACAATTTGTATAGTTTGTAAATTGAAATATATACATACATTGATAGACACATATAACAGAGGGGATACAGATACCAGAGGGACAGTCAAAATCATAAATCAAATACAAAAGTTGTATTCGTACTATAATAAACCAGCCATCTTCTTAGGCAAAATTATGTACAAAGTCAGGATAAAAAGCATTTGATTTTTTCATTAACTTTGTGTTTTGAGTTTTGAATTTTGTTCAACTTTTGGTCGTTATTTGATATTGAATAAAACAATTTTAGTGACTTCTTTTTTTTAGCTTTTAGATAAAGTATAATTATATTGATCATTATTGTGTTCATTCTTGTTTACTCTGACTCACATCGCCATGAACTTTGATTCTACGATGCATGATAGATAGATTATCCGAGAGAGTTAGAACCTAACTCACCAATTTGGACAAATTGGACAACTTTGTTTTATGATTTTTTTGACAGAATGTTGTGCGATATATATGTTAAGGATATATGTATACCTTTCAGTTATTTGTAGTTTTTTTTTTGTAATTATCTCATTTGGCGATAATTTCTAACTTGAATGTTTTAGGTGTAAACATACCGTATCCAATAAGGGGCATTTCACAGTACATAAAGCAAGGTCAATGTTTAAATTCACGGGAAGAATATATCAAGCAAATCAAACATATGATCGCAAAGGTAGCATTGGGAATAAAACGAAAATAACTGGAAAGTAAACAAATCAACAGTTGACAAAAACGAACAACAAACAATAGGTACAACACAAGATGAAAATCACAAAAAGAATAGCAAGAATTTAAAAAAAAATACACTGGCGTGTTCCCGAAGGAAATGGTTTTATATGGTTGTATCGACATATTAAACAAAGTCGTTTGAAAAATTAAAGAAATGGCAAAATGTTGTCTCATAACCAAACTATTCGTTGAATATTTGGTATCTTCAAATAATGAAGTTCAAAGAACATGAAGAATATTTTTTCTTGTAGTTATTAGAACATGTCGGTAAGAAAATTATAGCTTGATCAAAAGGTGTCAAACAACAGGCATTTAAATTGGAAAAAGTACATTCATTCATTATTCTGAATTAGAGTAACTTCTTGCAATTTGATTGGCTGATATTGTTCTAATAAATTTCAGTACATTTTTGTATTACGTCAATTAGAATTATCTCCTGTATACCATTGACCTACAACTTGCTACAAAGTCATTTTATTTTATTTTTCACAGTTTTAGATAAAACATCTAAATATATTTGATTGTTATTGTCCTAACTATTGAATATAATACTGTTTAATTTAGCAAATTGTATCACCCAATATGTATTTTACTTACCCAATATATTCTCGTATTAGGACATTTTGACACTGTGTAACTAATATTTCAGTTATGTCTGATAGGTCAAAGAAATCGTCAAAATGATTAAAATTTAGTTATTGACACCACACATACAAATATGTGTTAGACATCAATATCTTATGGTAGCAGTATTATGACTTATGCATAGATTTTTTAAAGTCATCATAGAAAAAAGAGAAATACTTGAAAAGAGGAACAAAGATACGCGTCACTACTTGGAAAACTAAAGAAAAAGCAACATGAACCCCACCAAAAATTAGGGGTGATTTCAGGTGCTCCGAAAGGGTAATCAGATCCTGCTCCACATGTGGCACCTCTGTATCTTGTTTTGCTTCAGTTGAATTTTTTTCTATATGTGATGCCCTTCGGATTCAATAATACAAAACCAAAACAGCACCGTATACATTTAATAAGTTTGAAACTGTTTTCTGGATTACCTTTCATCAGGCATGCACGGATGCACGGATGTGTTAGAACCAATAACAGTTGAGGAGCGATATGACCAATAATGTGAACAAATAATAGCTATATTAATCATTCATCAACTTTGCCGTTGGGAGATTAAAAATTATACAAAAAGAAGTAACTTATATTATATTGTATGACTTTATAACAACGAAAAACATCATATTGTCAAGAAATGACGGCATTTTAGTAATATTTCTAACATTGCCCTATACGCTGGACAATTTTCTAGCCATGCAGCCAGGTTCAACACACTGTTGTTATGTGTTTCCTTCATTTAAGGTTAAACCCGGATTTGATTTTGTTAAATCGGTTTCTGAAGATTGAACTGCGATTTATTTGTTTAAGCAACATTCATGAAGGGTGTTTTTCGCGTTCTTTTATACTTTGGTATGCAAATGACAGATATAAATAGCTGTAGCAAAGATCAAACAAATCGAAAAATCAACAGTAAAATAGTTGAACAATGTGTTCCATCATTTTACAACATCATTGAAAACTATTTATACTGTAGGCATATGATAATATACATTTATTACTACCTTTAAGAATCAATGGTTTCCTATGTTTTTCCTTTTTCATTGCTCAACTACTATCCAATTAAAATTATGGTGATGGATAAAGAATAGTATTCCCAGTATACTGCTAATGTTGATACCACATTTCATGATTTTGTTTTAGTAAATATTTTATTAAGAATGTTGAAATGTTTTTCATTTGATTGAACAGTTTTGTACGTGGAAGTATTAACTTCGTTTTGTTATTGTTTAAATAATGCATACCTACTCATAAGAGATTTCAAATACCGAAAACGCAATTAAACATAATCAACGATTAAGATCTGATACAGACATTTAACACAATACATATTGACTAGCTATTAATATTTCATCAGTATTGTTTACGATACTTTGAATATTAGGTAGCTCTAGTTTGATGATTTCAAAACTGATTGTGTTAAAACAAAATTTAGAATTTGTATATTAAAAGTAAAAAAAAACAAACTATAATACATATTGAATTTAACTCAACATTACACAAGTTACATATTAAATAAGGTTTCATACAATTTCCCAAAAATTTAAGAAATAAACATTTTAGTTGTATGTCAAATTATTGATTTCTAATAGACATATAGTGTGTTTTCGTGAGTATTTCTTGGTATTTTTTTTTAGTTATCAATGATAAAACGCAAAATACACATAAGAGATATAAAACTCATAAGTCGAAAAATAAACAGCCATTACAGGGAGAAGAAATGAAATGCCGTTCATATGAAAATAAAACAGTAATAAGGTCGAAATGGAAACCAATGACTTATTATTCATGTACATTTTGTAATTGTCGCACTTTACCTGAAAATTCTCGCTAATTTGTATGTCACAAGCTTAAACGCAAGTTCAACTTTGTGTATTCACTTTTTTTCCACTAAATCCTTTTTGTGATTTATAGCCGAATTTTATTAACACTTGCTACCAGTTAAACTCGCTGACAATAACTAATAATGTAAATGCAGTAACTATTGTTCTTTACTGTTTGGTTATTTGGTTATTTAAAAAAGAAAATGTCAACAGATGTATCATTAAAAAAAGAATGCGAGTTAAATCATAAAATCGCAATATTCACAAGAATTTAAACCATGCACTATTTTGTTTAATTCACAGTACTTACACGTACTAAATCACTAAGACACATTTACTCATTATCTCCCTTTTTTAAACAAGATGGAAACTAACATGATTAAATACATATGCCGCTTTTAAGCATGACCGAGTCAGTACGTTCTATTACAAAATTTTACACAATAAATATTGTTATTTGAAAGCATTTTTCCATAAATAGTTCAAACTTTTACAATGTCAATAAAGTTATATAAACAAGATAGATTATAGTGAAAACTGTACATACTATTCGAAAAATATTACTTCGAATTCCATTCTAGATGAAATTCAAAGACATACTTTTGAGAAGTAACCTTTGTTTTTTTACTATAGTACTAGACAGGATAAAACTTTACTCATGCCAAATATTTCTTTATTTGAAACAAAGATAACTTCTGCACATTTTTTTGGGAAAAGTGAAATTTAACAAAGACTAATAGGGGAAAATCAATGGTGGTATTACACATGAATTGGTAATATTCATACATGCTTTTGAAAAGTTTTTAAATTATTGAGACACGCGTTGCTTCAATATAAGGCCAAATTATGCCTTATTCGTAATGAGGACAAATTAACAAAAAAAAAAGTGTTTAAGTAATTTCAATTTGAATTACTTTGACCTTCAAAATGCATACATTTTAGAGTCGATGGTGACTTTGATATTTACACAGCCGTAAACGATTCGATGATACTCCTGAGAACTTTAATGAAACTTACTTAACCTTTTCGTCAACTTGCTATGTTGTATACACATTGACAAGTCGTTCACCAGTAATATATCGCATTGTAAGAGACCTCTACAAACATATTGGTTGTTCTATAATTTGTTTTTCGCATTATATAATATTATAGTCTTTTGAACATGATATTGATTTCTACCCACACACACACAAATTTGACAGAGAAAATATATTTATTATGTCCGTCATGATATATAAAATTGAGAATGGAAATGGGGAATGTTTCAAAGAGACAACAACCCGACAATAGAAAAAAAGCAACAGCAGAAGGTCACCAACAGGTCTTCAATGTAGCGAGAAATTCTCGGACCCGGAGGCGTCTTTTAGAGACAGACATTTATTTATTATTTACTATTATTAACCAACTAAGTACATTATTGCCAAATGACTGGTTATTAAAAATTATCTAAAGCTAGTAAATCTGTATTCTTGGACACCTATAAAAATAATATTCAGAAAAATAACTTATATAAGTTATATTTAAATAAGCCTCGTTTTCAACATTACTTGTATAGGTAATTTTAATTGTTACTTGTTTAAGTAATGCCCCTGACTGTCATAGTCTGAAAATATACATTAGAACACGAATTATTGCATTATTTTAGTAATCTATAAATGATATATATCATTTAGTGTATACAATATTTATATTACAACCGTCATAACCTTGCATGATTCAATGGAATATGAAAGAAATAAAATAATAAAATGTAAGTTAGTAGGAAGAAATCATGTTTTAATATTGTTTGATATAGACTTATAACAAAACAATTATATATCATCCAAAACCAGAAAATACGGAAAAACACCTAAGTCAATACGGAACCAGTCGAATAAAAACAAATAAAAAAACAGAAACACATCACAACAAAGGAAAAATAGAGACGCAAATAATTTTAAAAAAGTTTGATTCTTTGCTACGAAAAGAACATAGATATGAAAATTTGTTACTCGTCAATAGTTGCTTCTACTTTTGTACAATTTTCATATCTTACACACACAGTGCTTTGCAAACATAAACACTTATAAAATGTATAAAAAAGAAGCAGTTCATCATCTAAGATGTAATAAAGACCTAAGACCTTATGGTTTTTATCACGGTCATTAATCCCACAGTCATCTCAAGAACTATGTGATGAAATGATCAATAATACATTTCACAACGTCACAACTGCTACATTATTACGGTATATATAGTATTCAAAGCATATGTAACAAATCTACCTCAATTTTAGACGAAATTTTAACCTATTTATTGAGTCTGAAGAGTTAACTGTTTATACAATTAAGAGACATACTTACCCTAAGGTTACCAGGAGTGATACATCATATAAGAAGTGAGAGAGGAATTATTTGATATATTTTTTTTTTACACAGCTATCCATCAATTGTGATAAGGATATTTAATTATATTATACCTCATGTTACATGTAAGAATTCATAATTGCGGCTGATATTCATATGCTGAAGACATAATCTTTCAATCAGTTTAATTGAGGTCTGGAGCTGGCATGTCAGTTAACTGCTAGTAGTCTGTTGTTATTTATGTACTATTGTCATTTTATTTATTTTCTTTTGTTACATCTTCTGATATCCGACTCGGACTTCTCTTGAACTGAATTTTAATGTGCGTATTGCTATGCTTTTACTTTTCTACATTGGCTAGAGGTATAGGGGAGGATTGAGAACAGCGCCGGAATTTTGCGCCTGTCCCAGGTCAGGGGCCTCTGTCCGTTGTTAATCTTGCATGGTTTTTAATTTTAGTTTCTGGTGTATAATGCGGAGTTTAGTATGACGTTTATTTTCCTTGTACTAGTATACGCATTATTAAGGGGTCAGCTGAAGGACCCCTCCACGTGCAGGAGTTTCTCGCTACATTGAAGACCCATTGGTGGCCTTCGGCTGTTGTCTACTCTATGGTGGGGTTGCTGTCGCTTGGACTTGATTCCCCATTCTCTTTCTCAATTTTATAATTGATGGTCTAACTGTTTATTGTACTGCACACTTCAGATGACCTGAAGTATTTCTGTCGTTTCTTAAGATTGTGATCATGGATAAAATGTAATACAACTGCTCTAAACTAACATGATGATGATTCTCCCTATGTATGGCTCGGTAACTTTACATGAATGAATCTCTTATTAAAAAAAGTAATTTAAATACTTTGAATTCTCGCTTAATGTTGATATTTTATTTATTGTATGTGTAACTATCCCATATCAGAAAAAATAATCATGATTGTCCTAAAGGCATAGACACAAAACACGGACCAGTCAGTTGGTCATTCATTTTTAATTTTATTGGAATGCTTCGGTGAAAAAACTAAATTAGAAAATTCCTTTGGGTTGGACAATATTATATAAAAAAAAAGTCTACACCAGGAGGAGAATACTACCAGAAATTGAAAACGAAGTACGGGAAAACGATGGTAGTTTAAACGTTCAATAAAAAGGGTGATGTCATATGCCACTATTACAGTCCATATCTTACATATCGTTGAATGAAGAATACATAATTTCACATTTGACTCTGTAGTATTGACACAATCAGTGTTCAAGTCCGTAGACAATACTTGATGTTAATTTGAAACATGGCTCCCCTCTGACCAAAGAATCCACACACATAGTTTCCTACACACATTAATGACTCGACACTACTGAATTTAATAACAATTGCTAAGCCAGACTTCCTGAAACCAAAACCAATGTAATTTAGAGTTATATAATCAATTCAGCGTAGTTTTAACCATGTGTAGGAAATCAACATTAGTTTACTATTTAGTGAAATGGTAATGAAACAGATGAGCGAAGCATTTGATATCACTATATGATTGGAGTGTATCCAGTTGACTCTTTACAATAAATATGACACCAAACTAATCATGGTAACTGTTAAACAATATATCATAATTACAAAGACAACTAATAACCCAAACCTTTCACAAGTAATTTGTGCATATGCATATTGGTAATAGTTGATTTATAAATGTATTTGATAACGGAAGTATTAGTAAATACAAATAATTTTATTACTCCTTTAATCAGTCAGGGGCATTACTTAAACAAGTAACATTTAAAATTACCTATACAAGTAATGTTGAAAACGAGGCTATTTTAAATATAACTTATATAAGTAACTTTTCTAAATAGTATTTTTATAGGTGTCCAACTACACAGATTTTACTAGCTTTAACAAATGTTCGCGGTCATCTGTTTTTTTCCCATGAAATATAAAATCTAATCTTTCTGAAACACTAATTGCGTTTCTGACGCACTTATCTTTCATATCGACGCTTTTGGGCAAAGATTGGTCCCTTGGGACTATTACAATATCATTTTTCTCAAAAATCTTGAAGGTAGACAGATATAAATAGATAGAAACTTGTGCATTAATTAAGACGTGAAGTTATTTATAATTTGTAACCCAAAACAATTACATATGTTCCTTAAATAAGTGTTATTACTAATTCTTTCAAAGATGTATAAAATAGCTTATTCAAGTAATATATTTGTCATTATTTTTAAGGTAACCCTTTATCTCTATACTCCTCTTAAATCTAATAAATTTTTCATTTTATGATATGAAATGCTGTAAAAATTCACGAAAACTACATTTAGTCCATGCTTCTATTGAAATTTAAAATAACTCTATTGAGTAATTTTTATAATTTTTTGAAACAAAAGTTACCTATATTAGTAACTAAAAAAAATACTTGTTTAAGTAATGCCCCTGACTGTTAAAGAACGAACAATTCTGATCATACCAACATATTTACAATAGTTCTCAAAGGTACCAGGTTTTTAATTTGATACACCAGTCGCGCGTTTCATTTACATAAGACTCATTAGTGAAGCTCCGAACAAAATAGTCATAAAGCCAAACAAGTACAAAGTTGAAGGGCATTGAGGACCATAAATTCCAAAAAGTTGTACCAATTATGGTTACAATATATCAAAATAAAAAAACAAAAACAAAACACTCTAAGTAAGACGCATGCAAAACTTGTAAACGTGTGTTACTCATGAGAACTTGCATATTGGATAATATTAGATCTATAAATCTAGTTAATATGAAGCTGTCGTATAAGTTACTAGGAGGAACAGTGTGATTGTTTTGGTCAACAAATAAGATTTGCAATAAAAGAACCCCCTAAACCACTCTTGAAAAGTTATTACAACATGTTTAATGTAGAGGGCATAACTTTCGTTTAATACAATGTGGATCCTTTTAAAGTAAAATGGCATTTATTGCTGCTCACGTCATAAACGGCGTTAAAAATAAGAAGCAAAAAAAAAAACATGCCCGGATATAGATAAAAATAACAGTCAGAGTAACATGACTTTCTTCTATCGTTTTTCTTTAGCTATTGCATTATCAGTCAAGATGAGCGTGTCTATTGAATATAAAATTCTGCCGGATACCTCGATACTGATTTTAACCTTTGTTGTATTTAAAAATATATAAAGTTATGGCCCGATTTCAGAATCTGGTTAAAGCCGTACGAGCCTCGTAAAATCACAAAGACATATTGTTGTATGTAATATTAAACATTTAACTGTTACTATATGTATTTAAAAAGTCAATAAGAATTCAGATGAAGCCGTGTGAGACTAATATTGAAGACCGTCTGTTGTTAGATAACCAGTTATGATTACACATTACTAAATAGCAATAATTACTATATATTGAAAAGAAAATTCCTGTCAAATTGTTGATCATAAAATTATCTGCAGGATTCAATGAAATAAAACTCCATCATTTTATTGAAATTGATCCTCGGGTTTTCTTTGTTCTAAAAGCGTTCCAACGTGTAGATAGATTCCCAGGTGTATTATATCAAGGTTTCCTCCTCGTTCACGATGGTAGTGGTAGTAGTAGTTTCGTTGGTAATTAAGGCTTTATTTGATAGTCTATTCATTTCCAACGTTTGCCTACGTTTCTCTTTTATTAGTCTATATATACAATAAATTTCTTGTCGAAACGAACGTGAGAATAGCACACATACAAAGAAAACATTTACTAAGTTTATGCTTTGCACATGATCAAATATCACCAATGTATTGTACATGTCAGCTGTCATTGGTATCCCAGATGATATCATTACAATATTGTAGAGTGTGATGGGTAAAACTAAAGCAAAATACAGCATAGATATTGCTACGACAGCATTGGTATATTCTGTTGAACCGTTATCCTGAGTAAATGTTGATGACGAACTATGTTGAAAGCACAAACCACATGTAAGTAGTGTGTTAAGAATTAGTAAAATTATGAGAGGCAAGTATACATATACTGCTGCTGACAGAATATTCCATATTTTAAGATGTACTATTTGAAGGTTGTTTTCTGGTATGAACATGTCACATATACCAGTTTTGTGATTTATGTCATATACCCACATAGCGTGTACACTGGTCACAACTAAACCGATTAAAATAATACCCACTGCTACCTTAGCCATGAAGACAGTACACAATGTTAAAGCACTTGACGGATGACACACTGCTATATACCTGTCTATTGTCATTCCAACTACAAACCAAACTGAGCTATACTGAACCATTTTGTGTATAAAAGTTAGTATCGAGCAAACGGAGCTATTTAAGTTTGACAATTCTGGAAAAGCGCTAACAGTTGTCAGGAGATGCATGCCATATAGAAAAAACAATGTTGTGAGGTTTCCAATGCAATACGCACTCACGTAAATACTAACTGATATTCGCGTTTGCTTTGCCCTGCAAAATATAATCAGAGTACTTACATTAGAAAATATTCCAACTAAAAGGAACAGTGAAAGGATATACTTTTCCTGATCTTCTTTGACTTGTGGTTTATAATTTTGTATATAATCAGAGAAAATATAACTGTTGTTAAATGTCTCATTTCCGGAACTATTTGCCATTATTTCTGTATGTAGAGATTGTCATCTCACAAGTTATCATGTCGTTTTGACATACTACAGTTTACGGAAAGTAGTATTGTCAAGTCGGCTGTAAACTTTATATTGTAATCAACATAAGCTCATGTAAAAATTCTTGTCACCTTAATACTCCATAAATATTTAGCAAAATCGAATATGAAAATAAATCAATTACTCTTGTAATATAAACACGCATGCGTTATTAGCACAAAGACATTGCCTTATTCTGTTATCAAATTTTGCATATCCATGTGAAACTTAAAACAAACCCCTTACCTTTGTGAGTGTATGCCAAAATGTTCACTCTCTATTTTTTAAAATAACTTGTATTCCAATATATGTATATCTGAATGGTTTTTAAAAGCTTTCTTTTTTTTGCTAAATACGATAAATGGCGCAAACACAAACTATCTCGAATGTTTCGAAAAATGTGAACGCAAAACAATTTCACAATGTTCGTTTCTTCTGGCGTTTTAAATCATATTTGTTGACTTCAGTATCTTGTTACATGTATATAGTAGATTAAAGCTCATACATTATTGAGTTAGTTTCATTTGTCAAAATAGCGATATATAATAAATGTAATGTCCGATCACTTAACGTTATATTATCGTATTAGTATCGTCCTTATATCTTTACCCGTCTTTCAATTACGGATATATCTTGATCAATTAATGCTCTGATCCAACACCATCATGCGACATTCTAAAGAATGCTAACTTCTGCAGATCCTAACTAGTATTGGTTAATATTCTATCTACAGACAAGTTGTACAGCTGTTATCCACTAGCAGCACTCGTCATTGGATTTCTCGAATCTGTGTTTGACAAGGAAGTATTGATCACTAATCATAAATCCTCTGATACATTTAGTGATTTTCCGTCGATATTAAAGGACACTATAATCATATTTTGCGAATCAAACATTGAATATTTGTCAAACATTAATCACAATATTTTATTGTTACAGCAAAAAATCTACTTAATAGGAATGTACATGATGTAATAGTGTAAAGGTTTGTTTTTACATCAGCAAGTTTTGATGTTACATTTTTACACATTATTTAATTTTCATTGAGAACAAAAACTACCAATAAGAGCAAGTACTATCATTTACCATTTCGTTTAAGTATTTATTTTAAGTACCTCCTATAACAGTAGGACATTTAACAATTACCTAATATATACATATAAATACCTGGTATGACAGAATAATATTCAACAAGTACCTGATATGACAATAGGATATATTACAAGTACCTGGTATGACTATATGATATTCAACAAGTACATCGTATGACAATATGATATTCATCAAGTACTTGGTATGGCTATAGGATATTCGGCAAATACCTCCTATAACAGTAGGGCATTCAACAGGTACTTGCATGTAGTATAACTAAAGGATATTCAACCAGTACCTGGTATGACACTAGGGTATCCTTCAAGTACCTGGTAGGACTATAGGATGTTCAACAGATACCTGGTATATCTATAGGAAATTCAACAAGTACCTGGTATGGCAATAATATATACTATAATACAGTTGATTAAGATAATAACAAAAATACTGCATTCCAAAAATATCAAAACTTTTTACAAATTAGGACGTTAAACATTATCCGAGTACTCTAGTACTCGTAAGTATCAGGACTCGAGTATTACGTTTCAGATCTTTTAACACCCTAGTATCGAACTATCTATTTAGACCACGCCCTTATTTAGACACACCTATATTACGCCATATTTGTATTCAACAGTCTGATATTTAAAGATAAGTGTTAATAGTTGTGTCATAGGAAAGCAAACTTGTAGAGTGTTATCAATGTTCCGGAAAAAAACTTCCTAAACCAGAAAACCGAGCAGCTCGTGGGTCGTCCTGGATATGCATAACATATTTGCCACTTTTAAAATTCGCCATTGTTTAAACAAAGCAAAGTCAGTGACTTGCTTCTGGGTAACCAAACGCGCCTTTAAACCAAACCATAACACATGGGATGAAAAATGTCCTTAGATCTGACGATCCTATGACAGTTTCGTTGAATTCTAATATCAAAGTATTTTACTATTTAGAAAAAATCGAAATTTTAAGATTTTAAAAGTCGAAATGTCAAGATTTTATAAAGTCAAATTTTCAAGTTAATGTCAAAACTTCGAGATTTGAAAAGTTAAAAGTTCAATGTCAATCTTATTGTTTACCATGTCCCTATATATTTTTTTCATTATTGATGGCCGTAAGGTTGCTTATAATTGCTTACATATCGTGTCACTGTACTGCTTGTTTAACCTTGACGCGTTAATGTTTTTGGAGAAACTGTGGGTATGCATGGTACTAAAAGCTCATATGTTTGCAAAGTCCTGAATCCAGGTTCGGGAAATCGTATAAAAAAAATTGAATGTAATTCTAATTGAAGGATTGCAAGTTCGTGTCTCAGTTGACTAATAAAAAAATACCTACAAATTTGTTGTCGGCCCAAGTAAAATAAATCGATCGGCAATTCAGCAGGTTGTAAACATGAATGCGGAATTTCGTTTTAAATTTTTCCTGAACTTAAATATTGTTATGAATGGATCTTTTAAAGCTCTGATAGGGTCAATGCAGAATATCTAACCATGTGGCTAGCACCAGAAAAGTTAAAATTAAACAGTCAGTGTTATAATAAACTCCACAATAATTTGCCATACGAGACAGTTGCTTAATCTATATTTGCCTCTGGGAACCTACAAATGTCAGTTAATGTCAATTTTATTTTCACTATGTCCATAATAAATAGATTTTTTGGGGCAAATTCAAAATTTAAAATCTAAACTTTGATAATCATTAAATAGTGCAAACTTTCTTTAAATACTTGTCTGGGTCGGTATAAGTTGGTCTGAGTTGACTGAACATAATCGGTCCAAAATATCTCCGGACAGACTTGTCCCATATTCGTCTTTAGAGCTTTTGACAGAACATGATTTAATTTAGTTTGCCCTATATCAAACGCTAAAGTTACATTGATGTCGATTTTTTAATATTAAAAAAATATTTTTTAACATTAAAAAATCAGAAAATTGATTGAACTAAACAGTAAAGCGTGTAGACAGTTTATTCGTCGACTCGTTACGTGGTTCTTACCATAGTCCTCCAGGCCAAGTACACGATAGCATATTATTTAATATTAAAAAATCAGCATATTAACTTGTATTAAAAAAATCATTTATTAATATTAATAAATACGACTGAATATTTTTAAATATTATAACATGATTGTTTTATATTAAAAATTCATTTATTAATATCAATAAATGACACGATTGTTTTATATGAAAAATTAGATTTATTGAAATCAAAAAACTACTTTGTAATACTAAACAATGATCAATGATTTATTATTGTTAATAAATAGAAAAATAAATAACGGCTTGCCAAATATACGAAATTAGTGCCAGTTATAACTTATTTACTTCCTAATATTATTATTAGTATAATATTCCCAGGATTCGTGTCTGTTGCAAATGTAAACTAATAGACCAGCGGTAGAATCAAAAAATTTTTTTTTAATGCACCCACCGAACACACGGCTAAATTATATATCATTAAAAAGATAACATTGTTAACTTTAATATTAATGATGCCGTAAGCATGAGAAGTGGTCGGAATTTTGCATAATTGAGGTCAAAGCTCAACAATTGAATATTACAAAATTTTGTCTTTACTGTCTATTTTGGGCTAAACTTAGGAACATAAAACATATTAAACAATCAGGGGACAATATTTCATTCAGCATATATGGAGCCTGTTGGGAATACCATTTTTGTTTCTAAATACGTCGTGTTTAACGTAAAAATTGACGTTTTTCGTTATATGATTCCCTTTGTTTATTTATGACTTCATTTAGTTTCCATACAAGGATGACCTTGAACTTTGGTAATATTTTTTCCCCCATAAAAATGAAATCAGAAGACGACTCGCTACTATACAAAAGTTTAAAGTCAGGTAAAGAGGGATACAAGTTAATTTCTTTGATTTCAGTTTCAATGGTCATTTCAGTAAATTTTTGACATTTTTTTGCAGACAAAAGCTGTCATTGATATTTTTGTACAATCAAAATGTATTCATATAAGGTTTATAAAATATGTTAGCATCATATCAACATTTTTTGACGTTTTTTTAACATTAGAAATGCCCGATCGTCCTATCATAATAAACGGAAATAGCTTCAGTGTCAAAGTAAACTAAACGTATATTAAATCAACAGAAAAAGTGAAAAAAAACTAAAAGCAAAACAAGTTTATATATGAATTAGCATTATTAAGACGTAAATAGGTCAGGTAATCAAGCATCATTATGATCATCTATATCTGCCAGGTGTGTATTGATGTTTTTACAAAGGTCTGATGCTTGACATTGACAAAGTTCAGTACAGGACACATTCTGTTTAAAACACGCACAACTTTTACTGCAAACTGATTTTCCTTTGCATGTGCACACCAAATCTTGAAGGAAGTCAGATTACATTTGATCTTCAAACAAGACAGGTTCAAGACCACACTTTCCGTCTTTCCAACCAAACTGTAGAGGCGATCCAATAGCAGACCTGGCGATATGTGCAGTCATCCAGATTTTGGTTTGGAAAGAAGACCTAAGGACGTGCTGTTTGAAAGATGATTCACAAGGAGAGAGTCGGACCAAGCTAGAATCTTTACATGTCGCTAATTTCGCCCGGAAACTGTTCAGATTATTATGGCAGCGTTTGGACTTTCCTTTAGGATCATAAAGCCTAGTTACGAGTTTCCGACTGACGGCTATCGAATCTTTTATATCTAATAAAGATATCTGGGACAAGTCATTGAAATGAACAGGCGTTTATTTTAGTGCCTTTAGCATGGATTTCTTGCCTATGCCAAATAAAGACGATGTAGTATCACATCCTGTAATAGCATGTGCAGCTGGTAAGATTTTACACAAAACTGAAGTTAACGACCCACACAGCTCATGAACAGGAATATAACGCCAACAATCCTTAATGCTAGTGATCATTCCTGTTTGAAACCACAATTCAGATATATGAGTCATCTTTGGGAAATAATGTCTTAAAAGTACCAGCACGTCCGTATCCGGAGACTTTACAATAATCCGACCGTTTACACCGTTTTCCCTGTACAGTTTGTCAGCATTCAATGCATGCAGAATAAAACGTGTATCTGCCTCTTCTTGTGTACTTGACAATTCACTGCAATCTGATATACCTTTGGGACTTATTATTTTCCCTATTTCTGGATTGGGAAATGATCCAGCAAGGTACAGTTTTTGTCCATCCATTAGACAACTATTTTTTTTCATATATTGCAATGTGAAAAACGAAGCAAACCATAACGATCGTAATGCTTCATATACGAGTGATGAACTTCGAACTGATCGGTTAAACTGTTTCCCTAAGAGCATCTGGTCAACAGTGCATCCGGCATAAACACCAGAATCAACCATAAGATCCCGAAGACCTCCATCTGCCCACTGCGATGGTACTCAGAATGATTGGATGATACAGGATAGGAATTACATTTAATCGAAAGCTTATCCAATTAGGTGTAAAAATTGCCGAAAATCATATTCACATTTTACGAGGTATAGAAAATATCTTCCAATTCTGCACGTCGGAGCCATTAAAAATATGCCTTTTTCAGTAAGCGAAAAAAAAATAGACGATCTTTTTCAACTGCATTTTAAGTCAATTTGAGCCGCATGACCCTCTTTATTTTTTTGGTTGTAATGCAACACTGGCATTTCTAGTAACAGGAACTGCTACCCGTTTTTCCCTAGTTTGTGTAGTCGTCGAGAAAAAAAATACGGAACACCAGTGGTACCCTATGGAAAACGCATTACGAATAAATGCGTTCTTGTAACCTATAACAGTGCATATTACATATTTCAACAAGATGATTATATATAGCGGGATCCCAGTCTACCTATAACTGAACGGAGTGAGGATTAAACAAAAATGAACGTCCCGGACCGTAATTCCGGAATTATATAAATGTGTAACAGATTGATGTGTTCTATTCAAATTAAAATTTTCTTGTAAATCGAATAAGAAATGTTACAAACGAAAGTTGTTTTGTATAAAGTAAATATCGAAGTGTATATTTATGCCAAATAAACACAAATGAAGTGTTTTATAATTATCCTGTTATTAACGGAAACCGGTGAAAATCGTGTTAATCACAACTACTGAAGTAAAACGGTTTTTAAAATGTTGATGGTAAATATTTTAAAACAATTATTGACTATTTTTATCGTCAGTGATATTCTTACATTATCAAATTAAAAAATAGCCGTAATATTGTGATTCGTAATAATAATTAACATTTTAGTGTATCAGTGAATTTTTTTTATACACTACATAATGCTCTAAAAAGCCATTTTTACGGAAATTCGACCATACGATTTTCTTACGGCATGTTTAAAATATAAGTCTAGCATATATTCTTTCATTTAAAAAGAATTCAGGTGGGTGTTCTTTGGGTGCATTAAACACCTTAACTAAGCGTCTTTTCAGATTTCGCCGCTGCACTATAATTAATGACTTCAAACTTGCATCTAACTTATTTCGTATTAGTTTTACAAAACAAATGAGTATTCAATTCTTTAACACATTCAATTGACGGTTGGTGAGATCTAGCTAGACGATCCAGTTGGCTTGAATGTGTAGTTATTTGAATCGATGGATATGATTGGACGAAATTAATACGCATGGTGTATAACCCATTGTGATTGGGTACATATGAATTGCAATTTAAAACAGGGCGTAAATGCATTTACGAATCGTCCGTTAAACTTTTATTATCCAATAATGTGGTTCCAACTTTCCTTTATTACAGATCGTCGACCGCTATCGAATAAATGATCGATAATAATAGATTATCTACGATAATTTGGTAAATGCATTTACGATCGATAATTATAGTTAATATACATTTACGGAGTTCATCTATAATGATCTATAATGATCGACCGATAATCTGTCATTATCCCCGATACACTGTCATTATCTCATATATGTGGTTCCCGCGTGCCATATATATCTTATTTAATTTAAACATTGTATACTAGTATACTTTAATAAAACATATAAAAGAATAAGATGTATCGCTGGTAATTAACCTAGTGTCAGTTTAAATGTGAAGGGGTGTTCCATAGGAAACTCTAATACGAGTAATGAGGCACTTTGGTAGAACACCCCTCATTCAAGAATGGTACGGCTACCCTTATGGTATAAAAGCAGGATCGATTTCTTGCTCAGGGTCGATTGTCATAAGTCTACGGAGAGATAAGACCAAGGTACGGTACGTTGATATTTGAGATCACTGTCTCTTGTGTATTAGATATATGTGATACTATTACTTTAGTGTAATACAGAACAGGTTGGTACCTGTTAGAAATACAGACTCGTACAAGTTGGGAGTTTACAAGCTGAACCGTATTGTTGTACTGTATTAGACAATTGTGTTATCTTGTAGGGTACATAATTGTACCAAGAGAACAAGGACACGTGTGTAAACGTGTAGGGTAAATAATTGTACCAGGAGGACAAGTGTGTTCCTGACCCAGGACAAATTTGTAATAGTACAAATGTGTACCCGTTGTATATATTTTAAGTAGAATAGTTATAGATAGTTTATTAGAGAACGCAAAAAGCTGTTGTATATGTTTTATGCTGTTGCATACATGCATTACTAAAAAGAGAATGCAGTGAATTGTATTGTTTAGCTAGTATCTCAGATGCGGTTAGTCTTTGACCTAAAGGTAAACATATATACTTCGGCATTAAATTATCCGTTATAATTCTACAAGTTTAATTAGTAATTGTGCAATACGTCGACCGCCCAACTGCAAATATGTGCGAAATTCTTCTATATTTAGCATTTGTGGTTGGTCGCCAGAAAATTATAGAAACCCTTTTTTTTAGCAGTAAATTGGCGTTATGCTTTGTTTCTGTTTTATCTAAATGAAATTAGGTTGTCAGAAATCGGTCTATGACTCACTAATAGAAAAATTAGAAATACAACATTATTTACGTCGATTTGAAATAGGATCATTTCCTTGTCAGTATTGCATTGTGTACGAAACACACATCAAATGCTTTAACTAAATATGTAGATGTGTGTTGAAATACTGCATAACACTACAGAATTGTAAAATTTCACAGTGCAATCTGAACGAAAGGGTCGACAGTTAAGGAAGTATTGTCTATCCTGGACTTGTCCTGGACTTATTTAGTTCCATCAGTACAACCCTTGTTTTAGTATATGCCCGTTCGGCTATGCAGGTTGTATAAAAACGCAGCCACGTCCAATTGGAATTGGAATGTTAAACATTTTAATAAAATCAACGGTACCCATTTTGTTGCACCAGATGCGCATTTCGACAAAACATGTCTCTTCAGTGATGCTCGTGGCCAAAATATTTGAAATCCAAAGCTTATATAAAGGATGACGAGCTATGATCCAAAAGGTCCAAAAAGTATAGTCAAATTCTAAAAAGGAATCAGAGCTTTGCATGAGGGAGATGTTTCATGTTGAAAGAATACAGCACTACTTGCAATTTTAAAATCATCCAAATTTTCCTGATGGTTCTGACAAATAAACATGTAGGTTTCATTCAAACCTTCCCTATTTATTCGAGTGGCAGCCCACATTTGTCCCGTTCTTCCTATTTAGCACAAACTCTTGAGAACCTAAACATTATACTGATCATCAATGTTTTCTCGTCCTGAAAATGCATTAACTATTTGCCACTTGACGTTTAACAGCCATCCATTATCATTATAAGCTATTTGGCATAATGTATCAACTACGACCGTAATATACATTAAAACAAAAGAGAAGACATATTTGGTTAAAATCATAAATTGATTGATTTATTGATACTGTTGCCTTTATTTATTGGTGTTTTACGCCACTTTCAACAACATTATGCTATTTTTATTGGTGGAGGTAGGCAAAATGCACGGAGAGAACCACCGACCTTCGATGATACATTAATTCCACTACTGATACCACCGAGGCCCTTTCCATTATAAAACATGAACTGCATTACGCAGGTGTTGTCTGTAAAAAAAAGCATCCGACACAAATGCGCATTAATTGATGTTCGTCTGCTTATAAGGGATGATAGTCTACGACGATAAGCTAATACTAGTAATTGACATATCAGTTTCGTTTCAATTTAAAGTCGAAAAACAAAAACTTGCGATATATCTAAACACAAACATGTTTTTTTTTCTGGCATCCATTTACATGCTTCCGGGTAAATATTATTACCAGCTAAGAAGGTCGTATATTGAACGAAACAATAACTAAAAAAAAGTGATGAAGCAGAACACGGCGCCAATTTCACCAAGACATCACAAACAAGTTTGCCAGACTTTTTATCAAGTAGTTATTGCTTGTTAAACACTATTATCTATTTAGATTTACTGTGGGAAATGTTATCAAAAATACAATAAACCAAAATAGTTAGATTAAAATATGCATTAAAACGTTCTTCAAAACAAATACATCAATCCCAATGCTTTTAAAGTCTTGAATTTTGAGCGTCTGTTATTTTCATAAATGGCCAATATTCTGATATTACTTTTAATTTATTGTTTATTGTCATGAAAACTTTAACATCATAAGAGAGGAAAATTTGACTAAGATATGTGGCGTTATGTAATAATAATAAAATATTGTAGTGAACATTTTCTGATTTAGAGGTTGACATCGGAAGGTTTAGATGAGGTATGGTGAAGACTTAATGTTTGTATTTATTTTTTTTTTACATTTTTCTTATAATTCAGCACATACTATTTGAGGCAAATATGAGTTATGCCATTATGAGCATGTTTAAAAGGAAACATGCACTATATTTGTTTTATGATTACATATGTTTTCTGCAATATACACTTCATTGAAACAAGGGAAACGTTACCAGTTTTACTACACCAATTGCGCACATCCATAAATATTGTTTATTCAGTAAAACCGAGCAGGAGCCGCCCGATTCAATAATTTAAAAAAAGGGGAATCTTACAAAGGAGAAAAGAGGGTGGTCCAAATATATGTCCCGATTCAAATGCATTGATCGACAACCCCCCGGACCCCCTCCCCCTCCTCCTCCCCCTCTGGTTCCGCCATCGCCGATACCAACCTATTTAAGAATCACACAACCTAATACACTTTGATGCAGTTGATATAGACTAACAGTTAAGCCAAAACCGGACTAGGAATCCGAGTTATAATTTCATTTCATCAGTTTTTGCATCATAACTCATCATCAGATTTTAACCTGCTGTATCGGCAGCACAAGGAAGTGGGTCTCATTTTGGGTCTAAGCGTGATTGTTTTTTGTAAGCGTGACAAGTGAAAATCAAATTTTGCGTGAAAACGGGAATCGAAGTCGGACGGGACACGTGAAATTGCAAGCGGTATTATTACGACGATAAGTGGGATCCTGGATTCCGACAAAACAATAAGCGGGATTCGGGATCATAATTTTGATTAGTAGTTTTTGTTTGGGTTCGTGTTGCTCAGTTTTTAGGTCACTATGCTGTGTTGTGTGTACTATTGTTTGTCTGTTACCATATCAATATATACTGATTACAATCGAAAATAGCCAAGGGGACGCAGTACAATCAAAAGTTCTAAGGGGACGACCATTTAATTGATAATCATGAACATACAGAGGGAAATTGAAAATTATATTGACACTAATTTGTAAGGCTTTGCTTCATTTGTGCCTCTGAATAGAACCGTTGGTGTAAAGATATGACAATCTATCTGCAAAGGATTTTGCATCTGTTCAATCCAAACGATTTCAATGTATGACTTAAAAAAAGCAAAAACATCCTGCAATCATGTTTTTGAGCTCATTATACGGGATAAGTTTAATAAAAGCATAAACCCCCATTTCTGGTCACATGGTATTTCAACTTCCTTACTTATATCTACCTGAAATATTTAAAGGTGATCTTGTTGTTTAGTTTATGCCATATTTGTGTATAATCTTGGAGGACATGTTTAATGTTTTAATTTAAATGAGTCCTAATTATATCAAATTTTTTGGAGGTTCAGAAAGTTAGTTTTTCAAATGTATCTGACAAAGAACCCTTTGCCTATTCTATCCGCGCTTTCTACAAGTTGAATAACATTCATTTTAAATTTCAGTCAGAAGACATCTCGGATTTTGAAATATGAGCCAAAACATTTTGAGGACCACATGATGCAATTTTTATATTGATATTTGTTTTCCAAATAAATGAAATTTCAGCCAGTCATTTTGCAGTAGACGTCTGGAATTGTAAACAAATTAAACGAACTGGTGTCCGATACGAGAATTCTGGTCCATATTCAATTGTCGAAAAAAGTATCATGAGAGAATGTTTAAATTCAGCAGCAAACATAACACGCAAATGTAGAACAAAAGCGCACATGCTACTTAGAACAAGGTGAATATAAAAAAAGAAGAAGACCGAAGCCAAAACGATGCTAGTACAAAAGTCGGAAATGGAAGGCCAGTTGATATAATAAAATGCTTCACTTTATATTTCATAGCCGTTGACATTTTAATTTCAAAGTGTGATGAAGTTTCGTGTACGATTGACTGACTCATTGGAATCGACTTAAAGCAAATCGATTTGATGAAATGGGAATGATTTAAAAGTGAAGGCATCTCTTTAATATGTTTGTAGCCCTATATATATAATGAATATATTTAATTTTCTATTTTAGTGTTCAACGACGGACAAATACTTTAAGGATTGTATGAAGAACTTGTCAGAACCACGACATCAATAATCTTAGAAAAATATTCCCAATCTTGAAATTTAGTTTTACATCAAAACCAATTGTTAGTCTTGAACATGATTGACAGATGTTATCATATAATATTCATTTAATTATTTTGATATCGCCTCTGTAATTGTAGATATGTCTGATTCTTTTTTCTGAGTTGGAGTCGGGATGGAATCAAGCACTTATTGTTAATCTCAAGTTGGCGTGTGATATCACTGGGTAGTCGGAAAACAATACCACTGACTGGTCATCAAAAAATTGTAGCTGCATTTTTGTTTGCTTTTGAATTGAAATAATTGACTGTGAATAGAATGGCATAATGATGATGTTAAAACCCCTTTAATACAAATATGTAATTGTGTGTAGATTTTTGCACAATTCAGTTGAAAGCAATGTTGGATAGTTTTGGAATAGAAAAGTGTATATATAGCTACTATTTGAATATACATTTTAAGGCTCGACTTTTTTATTTATAACTTGGGAGTGTACATCATTTTTTCATAACCCGTTTGCAAATCCCAGTTTCTAAAAACCGGATGTCTTATGTAAATTGCACAAACAAATCGCAATATAAATTTAAGCACTCAGTTTGCTTTATAATCTGGATGCATTCATTTTATCTTTCATATCTTCATATTGTGTTTCCTGGATGCCTTCAATTATACTCAGCTCGTTACTGAAGCTGTCTGTACTCATTGTAGATGTTGTATACTAGAAAAAATTAAAGTCCAATTTCCATATGAGGTGAAACCCTGTGGCATGCGACTTATAAGAAGGCTTTGTATATATTTCTCTTTAAAGTAACACACCAGCTTCCTTGGGACCTCTTATGTAGAGACTTTTTTTGGTCTCATAAAACATCTCAAGTTCTAAGGATTTACTGATTTTACTTAAATCAATCCAAATTTTCTACAGAAAAACTTGGTTTTGAAGAACATCTTATTTTTAGAAGTTTTTTGAATACCTGAACATACTCTCAAAAGAACCAATCTATATAAAAAGCTATGTAGATATAAACAGATAGCAGGATTAAAATGTGGTACGTTAACGCGAGTTAAGTCTAGAAAGATTTAAAAAAAAAAGTGAAAAAGGCCAAATAAAGTACGAAGTTAAGTAATCTATTCCTTAAGTAGAAAAAACCTTATCATTTCGAAAATGTCAAAGTTTATAATAGGACAGTGACTCAAAAAAAGAAAACAAAATAGAAACACCTAGAGGTCAGAATACCGTAGGTAATGATGACCGGGCTTGAAAGTCACATGTCAAGATCGTACTGCCGTGTCCTGAAATAAGGTATGAAAAGCAAAAACTCGCATTCACGAGTGAAGTTAATTATTATGCATGCACGTGGTATTTTAGCGCAAGAAATAGTAAATAGAAAACATACGCACTGATACTCTGGATAAGAATACGCATTTGCGTCATCACATATATTAATCTAATAGTTGAATTCGGATGTCAAATTACCTACCTCACGAGTTTTGATTCCGGATTCACTAACATTTTATCTGGAATTTTTGTGAACGCAAACCGATAGTGTGCGTGTAAACAAGGTGATCTGTATAATGTGAATGAATCAAAACGTGTAGGATAGCTAGCTTGTCAACACAATGAATACAATTTTCAAAATCGTGCCATTGTACAAATGTTTAGATGCAATGAGGTTGAACTATTAAACAAAAAACAAAAAAAAACAAAAAATTGAAATTCTATAATGAATATACATTCCTGTTTGTGATTTTTTTCCCGAAAATTTAGAATATAATATCAAAAAACTCAAATGTCAAGTATTTACGGATAGACATTTTATTTATCAAATCAATCTCTTTTAAAATCTAATATTCCACTATATGAATATGTTGCTATACAAAATATAAGCAGAGACTTATAAATCCATACTAAAACAGCATAAATAATTAACATTATAATAGTAAATGATTTTTTTTATGATTATTGTAAAATATTGATTACGTTTTTTGTGAGATGCAAGGTTTAAAAATCCTTGTTAATTGAAACCATGCAAGTATTTTTACATTCACGGCCGTTTAAAATTTAGATATTTAGCTAACTTTGGGTACGCATCCCTGCTCATTTGTGCTCATAAATGTAATGGCTGTTCAAAACTGTGAGCAGTTGCGGATCCAGGAAGCGGGGTTCCGGGGGTTGGAACCCCCCTTTTTTGGACGATGAACGATTTGAATGGTTACATATGGTTGAAACTCCTCTTTTTTTGGACGATCAACGATTTGAATGGGAACATATGGTTGAATCCCCCTTTAATTGGACGATCAACGATTTGAATGGGAACATATGGTTTGAACCCCCCTTTATCCTTCCAAAAATGGCTGGATCCGCCCCTGGTGAGACGTATAAGACATTTTAAACTTTATTCTATTACGAAAAAATTCTCAGTTTAAACTTAATAATGAATATTCTCTTGGTCTGGTAGTATCTATTAATTAAATAAGTTATTTTTGTTTGATTAGCTTTCTCCTTTTCGACCACTGTGTTTCCGATTTAAGATAAATACGTTTTTTCTTAATTTTCTTCATGCTTTCCCAAGCGTTGATTGAAATACAAAATATCAAATGATAAACGTTCACAAATAATCAGTTTCGTATGAGACTGTATATACAAATAACTATTCCCAGGTTTATTATCACAATGCACAACATCACGCTGTATTAAATACTACACACACAACGCGCACAGGGACCGTCTCAAATAATGATTTATATAATTACTTGATATTTGATAAACATTAACATTATTAAAACACATATGTTTTGTCAAAAGGCAAATAGGTTCTAACATATGATTGATTTTTTGACTGCAACCCATAGTCTTTATTGTTTTACTCTCAAATCTACAAATGATTGTTAAAATATACACTGTCATGTGGTAGCCTTTCCATAGACGGACCGTATCAAATACACAGATAACTACCTATATAAATGATCGAAAAATTTCGAGACGTTCCAGGAATCTTGATACCGAGGATATTGAATGGCCCATAGACACTTCCAAAACTTACCAGCATATACGCGTGAAACCCATCAGGGGGTTCCCGCAAAAATGTTTAACTCGCATTGTTGAAAATAAATGTACTTAACATCTTGCAATTTCAATTTATACATCGTTCGTTTAGTACAATGTGTCCAATTCAATGTAATATTTAACCATATTCCAGGTGAAGGAACTCAAATTATCATGTTCCGGTTGTAGATACTCTAACATCTCGCAATCGAAAAGTGTAAATTCATAAGTGTACTAGTCTAGTATTTATTCTTTATACTACAATACAAACATGTGTATTTTCGAGTCGAATCATTTTTGGAAGGGTAGTTAAGACACAGAAAATACGTTTAAACATGAACAGCAGTACATGCAACTGTAGAGTACCCATAAAAATAAATAAGTAGTACCGTAGAAATACTTTCATTAAGAATAAAAAAAAGGAAAATTAAATTTGTTATTTCAAATAATTCTGC
Source organism: Mytilus edulis (assembly GCA_019925275.1). NCBI lineage: Eukaryota > Metazoa > Mollusca > Bivalvia > Mytilida > Mytilidae > Mytilus > Mytilus edulis. The sequence continues at coordinate 15,550,615 of CM034351.1, forward strand.
GGAAAATCAACCTTAACATATGAATCGACGTGTGACTTCAACTTTGATATTAAAATATATACTAGTATATATTACTATTAAAGTCTAAAAGACCAATACAAAATATACATTCTGTAATTATTCGTTTTAGAACCCTGTTGATATCGTTTGACACCTTACGAAATCTTTGTCAAATCTTTCATCAGAAATTGTGATAAAAACTTATACAGTTCGTAAATGGCTTGATTATAATCGTCAATATGCATGGCGGTTTATGACGCACTAAATGTACTTTTCTTATCTAACAAAATTCAATAATGATATCCTGTTTTAAAGAAATTTCAGATTTTTTTACTTATTCAGAATCACTCACGCTTGACATGAACAGGGCGTTATTCAATTAAAGATATGCATGTATCTCGATCGGTACTTTGCTTCTGCACCAAATGGCAATTTACTGACAATTAATTTGCGCCAAAAAAATCCTTCATTTGCGCCGCAAACCATACTTCATTTGCGACAGGAATAAGATAATTCATTTGGGCCAATATTACAGGTTAATAAGATAAAAATAGATTTATTTAAAGAAATAATAACATTAAAACAAAGTTTTTGTTTAAATAATTAATCTTATCTTACCTCCTATACATTTCTAGGAATATGATTCGTTAAACGAACATTATTATAATGGAACGCCTTAGAAACAATTACTCAGGTTAATAAGTGTCACATCTATTGTAAATAATTGTATATTGATTCAATGACTTGACTAGCAAATTTGTCATTGAAATTGATTTAAGTGGAATTTGAAATAATTGGCATTTAACTCCATGATATTATACAATTCTTCATCGAAACTGTACTTAATCAGAGCAACATGACGACTGCGGTGCATTGGAAAGGAACTGTTTACGATCCCAGTAGCGGATCAAAAGGAGTTTGGAGGAGAGAGGGGTGGTGAAATAGTGGTCGTACAAAAACCTTTGGTCACAAAAAAAATAATTATATCCTGTTTTTCTAGATGAATATGATTTTGCAGCATAAAACCGTTCAAAAATGTTTTACAATAAGTTTTATGGAACAATTCCCCCTTTTCGAAAAATCTGGATCCTCCCCTACATCCTGGAGCACAGGGATGCCACCAATCAATACAGTGCATTTTGCAGGAACAAGTGAACTAAAATTATAAGTTCCGATATCTTTAAATTAAATAATGAATTTGTGTATTCTTATCTTATTACGTTTATTCATCTATCATGTCTATCTTATGTTTAACTTCTAACCTCGATTACTAAAAAAAGTGAAAACTCAGTCGCAAGCGTGTGTGTGTGTGTGATATGTCATATATTGTTATTTATATACATGTCCCTGTGTAAACTAGAATTGATTGAGTGTTAGTCACTTCTCTTGTTGTAATATAGTGTTAGAGCAACATTTCTAAATTGTTTTATTCCTTTGAAGAATATTGATTTTCCGGAACCAAACTGTGTAATATATATCTATGAGATTTACACTAGTGTATAACTATTTTAACTCTATGCAGACAGTTTCCATTTTCTTTCGATTTATCAGGATTATTGTAGATAGCAACAATTATTACGAATATTTTATCCCACTTCGGATTTATTGTTTGGTGTTGTTTACAGAGAAATAAAAATAAAACAAAACAAACACACAACAGATACATACAGTATAAACTGCCTAATTCGACACCTGAGTATTCCAACATCATGCTGTAACCGACACATTTTCATGGTCTCAAAATATGCATATCGTTACAGAAAAACCCTGAGTATTCCGACACCCTGCTCAATCCGACATGTTTTTCTGGTTCCTTAGTTTGTCGGATTAGGCAAGTTACACTGTTCGATGGTCAGGAAAGTAAAAGGAAATGAAAAATAAAAAAAAAGATCTGTGTATTAATTTCAAAATATCAATTATATCTGGTGCAGAAAAATGGGCACCGTTAATATAATAATGCATTCAACTTTAACCACGGAAAGTTATTTAAAACTGCACGGATGTATCATTAGAAAATGTGTCAGTATTTTAAATATGTATTCATCAATAGTTAAAACTGAAAGCCGAACAGAGCCTACTCGTGGTGCTATATATTAAACATCAAATTAATAGAAATTTTATACCACCGAAGATCAAGGAAATCGGGGCCTCGGTGGCTGAGAGGTCTAAGTATTCGATATACTGTATCACCAGCCTGTCAACACTGAAGTTGTGAGGTCGAATCCCGCACATGGCAGGTGCGCTCAACTGCAATCTTAATTGACAAGGATTGTCAGTTTGTCTACCGAAGGTATGATGTTCTCGCGGGGCACTCTGGATCCCTCCACCAATGAAAACTGATCGCCACAAAAAAAGCACAATATTGCCGTAAGTGGCCTTTATACAACTCAATCTATCAATCAATGAAATCAGAAAATGTCATTTTAAGTGACCTTTTCAAATGATTAGACTGCCTGATTAATTTTGAAATATAGTAATCTTATAACAGAAAAGACATACATTCTGAATAACAGTAAAAAGTAGAAATTATTAGAAATATGATTTACCAATCAGTGATGCAAAAGACTTTGGTATTATCTAGAAGGCTGAGATGTCCCTAATGATGTATATTTTTTTTATCGAATTTACCCCTACAGCTATTTTCACTTTATTTATTAATTGGGTTGACTCATTTCAAACAGATGTATTTATCATTTTGTTGCAAACAACAGTATTTGTAGCAAATGGTTTTTGTCAACTTCTGATATTATTAATGGTGTGTCGTACACAAATAAGGAAATATCGTATGTGGTATCTAGGTTAAATGCAAAATTTTTAGAATAAATTGAACATTGTTTAAAAAGTACAAAAAGCAATATAACTCTTAAATTGAACAGGGAAAAAGTGTCAAGGCATTAAGCTGTTGTGAATAATTGGTTGAACGATTCCAATGTGTACTTTAATAAATGCTGCGAATAATCTACACAAGAAAACTAACCCAAGTATAGAACGCCATAGATTCATTAACAGATCAAACGACAATTCAAATGTGTGTAAAGTTTATTTTGATTTGATAACGTCACAAAGTATCATGGCATACATTCACAATTGATGCTATGAAAACGCTCGCACAAACGCAGATGACGTATGACATATAATAAATTATTGATTTGGTAATGTTTTCTGTTAGTTTCATCATCTAGAAGCTTAGTTTCTTCTACAGGAATATCGCCAACTAAGTAGTCAGTGTTCATCATTTGACGTAAAACGTCTTTGATACGGTCATTTCGATAAAGTAGCAGGTATGATTAAAGCACTTATTTGGCCGCTAATATTTTTTTTTCTTTCAAAATTGTGTCTTGTTTCCTCCACCAATAAAAACTGACCGCGACGAAATAGCACAATAGTATTGAAAGTGGTGTTAAACACCAAACAATCGATCAATCAATCACAATTATGTTCATTTTTAAGGTAAGTATATAATCTAGACACTTAATTGCAAAACGACCAGTTGTGCTGTCCAAACATATTGAAATAAATATGTTTGACCACAAATGACAATTTTACACATAGTCAACGAACATACAAATTATCAGCAAGACTTAGTGCTTAACAAACAAAGATATGTTATATACCTTTATATGAAAATAAATGTTATACCATTTGGGCAAATCCTTTTCTCACATTGAAATATTAATGAACAATTTCGATCATTTTTTGCTGTTTTGCGTTGAAATCGAGATATTTGAAGCTTGATGTATGTGTGTCACAACTCAACATTATTAATGCTGATACATAACATTATGTTATCTATGAATTATGTTACGTAAATTCCGACATTTGTGTTACGTCAAGGTGACTCCATTACACATGACATGGCTAAATCAAACAGTTTATTACCTATTAAATTAAACTTATTTTGAAAGGTTGGAATACATTTACTTTTTTTTTTACAATTTCAGGGACCAGATAGAGGTTGTTTTCATAACTTATCCTTAAATAGTAATCCTAAAACTGAAAGGGAAAACAATAAAATTGACAATGGAAAGGGAAACAAGGACACAATTAAACAAAATATTCCCAATGGTCATCTATGAAGAAAAAAGAAAAGTAACAAAAATCTCGAACTCCAAAGAAAGTCCCTAAACAAATGGCAAAATCAAAAGCTCAAAAACATCAAACGAAGGGACCAATTAACAATTAAACTGACCTATTATCTATTAAATTTGGACAATTGCTTCATACAACCTTAATGGAAAAATAACCTAATGATCACATATACAACCAATGCATCTTATTTCCTCCTACAATGGACAATTCAATATGTCAATTTGAAAATTATCCACATAATGGGTAACTCGAAGAAGCATGTTTGTGTTACGTATTTTAATCGGTCATTATTGTTTTTGAAATTGTGTCATTCATGGAAACAATAAGAAAACAAACGGCGCCGTTCACAATTATGTCTAGTGGTAAATGTCACTTAAAGGACAATGTAATTTATAACTGAAACTGACAGTTCACCATTTGAGCCTATTCTGATTATTTAGTTTTCTTGTTTAAGAAAATTTCATCATTTCAATCACTGACATTATAGAAATTGTTTTATAATTTAGATAATAAGAGTGAAGGTTGATATTGTAAGAAGATAGCAAAAACAATTATTATGTAACAATCTTGACAAGCAAAGCAAAATATAATTAAAAACCAATTGTTCAGAGAACAATTGAAGGTCTTTCCACCAGTTAATATCTATTTTGATATTAAAATATAAAAAATCAGTCTAAAATGTCAGTTCATATGGCTTTATGATGTATAGATATGAATTTAAAACAAAGGTCAAAATCTAGAACGTCAAATTAACCTATGACCTTGACCTCAATTTCAAGGTCACAAACTGAGGATTTCAAATCAAAAGACCTATAGTCTCTAATATGTATGGTTAATAAGTTATATCACTTTAAACATAATTTAAGATATGATAGGGGCTAAAACTCCCATTCATTGTTTACGCACCCTTTCAACTAAAATTATTTAGTTACAACATGTCGCAACTAACAATTTATACAAAATAATTTGTCGATATCTTATAAGGTTAATGAAAATGAGTGAAAATAAGACAAATTTAAAAATTAGAATATGACCTTGACCTTTGACCTTGACCTAATTTTCATTTTTTTGGACCAAGGACCTCAAATCAAAAGATCCTAGGTCTCTATCACTTACGGTGTTCCAGTTTAAAATACATTTTAAAATTTCAAATACAAAAAGGGAAATAACTCTCATATGGAGCGTTCATATTGCTTCGGTCGAAATTGGACAAATCATGCGAAGGATATAACGAGCAATTTTATAAAATAAATTTGTCGTAATCTTTTACGGTTGCGAAGGAGTTGTGAGCACAAGGAAAACAGTGTTTGGGGAGATAACTCCTACAAAGAAAAGTATTCGGTTAAGCAGGGTAAATTTCAAAAGCGCATAAACTGTTCGATATCATATACCAAATATCTAAGCGACATATTGCGAAACAAATGTTTATCGCAAGAACAAAATTTGGCGGAAGAAAAAAAAAAAAAAAAAAATAATCAGAAGAAAAACAATAGGTCTTTCCACAGTAAAGTGGAAAGACATAATAAGACGAATTCGTACATATATGAATGCATACAATTATATAACTTGTTTTTTTGTGAACAAAATTAATATGACTTCAAAAATAAATTAACCCCTTTAATAAGGACAATAACCGCATGCCCATAGTCGAAAAATGTATAACAAATCAATATAAAAACTAATGGCATAATTTATAACAATACAAATTAAAAAAATAAAAAATACGACGGATTTGAAGCAACGACAATCACCGAAAAACAGTCTACTTACTTTGGACAGACACATATCAAATGTGGCTGGGTTACACATATTGAAGGTACAACCTCCTTTAACCCGGGACAGTGTCGTTACGGCACAACGGAATGCATAAATAAATAATCAAAAATCATAATTTCCAATGGACATGATATAAGTTAAATATTTTTGTCAAACACATTTTACATTGAAGAACGCATCACGTTTCAATCGATTCACAAGCATATGAGATTCGGTTTCATAAACCAAGGAACTAGGTATGTAGTTGCTTTGAAAACTACAATACCAGGGTTACAGACAGACTGAAACATGAACGGATGATTTGATAGGGGGAACAAATAGTGTAGTTCTAATTAACGTTTTAAGACTATTGCTGGAAAAGATTGACTTCACAGTTGTCTTAATGTATAAAGGCATTAACAGCTCTTCATGTATATTTTTGTCCCTGCAACATATAATTTGTACAATAACTCGTAAACAGGATTCTTTCGTGTAAAAATAATAATTACAATCTACTGATTAAAGCATCTGCTACATTACCTATATAACTAAATGTGAAATGTAAAATGTTGTTGTTTTTGGTTTTCTTCTAAGTATGTTTAAAATTTACCTAATTTTTTTGTGACGTTGATCCTTTCATGTGACGTGGCTTTTATATTTCGTTTGTGGTGTCCTGGTTTGCTGTCGTTAATTGATGGTGTCCGTTGTTTTTTGGTTTACATGTTCTAATGTACAGATTTTGCATTTGTTTGTACTGTATTCCTGTTACGTAGTTTTGTTATTTTAGCAGTATTTGTAAAATTACCATTTAGCGAGAGGTTTCGCTAGCAATAAAACCAGGTTCAACCCACCATTTTTCCTAAAATGTCATGTACCAAGTCAGGAGTATGGTAGTTGTTATCTACTGTCTGTTTCTATGTATGTTGGCGTTCGCTTTTGTTGTAGATTACAGTACCAAGTGTGTTACGGTGGAAATCAATATTCATTAAGTATTTATCAAATTATCAAGAACGGGCACCTCCGTAACTCAGGTATTTCTGATGTTCCGTTGTTTTCCTCTTATAGTTAAGGTGTTTTCTTCGGTTTAAGTTTGTTATCCGGATTTTGTTTTGCTTAATCGAATTATGACTTTTGAACAGCGAAATACTACTGTTAAAATTGAGAAAGGAAATGGGGAATGTGGCAAAGCGACAACAACCCGACCACAGAGCAGAAAACAGCCGAAGGCCACCAATGGGTCTTCAATGTAGCGAGAGTTCCCGCACCCGTAGGTGTCGTTCAGCTGGCCTCTAAAAATATGTATACTAGTTCAGTGATAATGGACGTGATACTAAACTCCGAATTATACACAAGAAACTTAAATTAAAAATCAAACAAGACGAACAAAGGCCAGAGGCTCCTGACTTTTTTTTTACATTGTGTATGTTGTGGCCTTTCAAAGCTTACTATACAGGTTAGGTATTACGCAATGTTGAATGACGTACGGTGATACAAACAAATGTAGTTATTTACGTCATCAAGTTTCGAATGGGAATTGGTCTAATTAGCAATAAAAGCCGCTTTTATTTTCCGTATTTGTAAATCTAGAAGGCCTATTTAACAAGTGTCGACATAATATTCAAGTTCTCAATCTTTCTTTACCAATAAAAGCTTACAATAACAATCAAAGATTTGTTTTCAATAATTTTTGACATTAAAATAATGTTAAAAAATGGTTACTAGCATGTTAGATACGTTTAGGGTTCTAATTAGATACAGTATATACTACACAATTGAATGTAGTATAAATCCTGTCAAAACGAACTTATCTCATATAAATGTACTTCTGAAAACTAGGATTAATTGAGCCAGTTTCCTCTATCTTGTTGCAGTTTTGTGTCAAAGTAACATTTTTTAAATATTGTTCTATTAACTTTATGAATATTGATTTCCCTGCAGAGACAAACTTGTTACTGTAATCTGTAAGTTAAATTGAGAAAACTTATTTTAACAACGAAGGCTACAAACAGTGTGACTTATCATTATTCATTTATAAGTTTATTGTAGAACGCAACTTCTTAAATACAACGAACAATAATATGGTACGGTTCGTAGGTCAGTTATAACTTGAAACCTTAATCAGCTTCTGTAATGTTAATAAAGATTAGGTACACATTTATTTAGCATTTTAATTTAGTCAGTTGTCGGAATGTGATTTTTAACTGACCCTTTCCTCGTTCATGACACAATATAACGCTACTTATCATCATTTTGGTCTTGGTCATAATCATACTGACGAGAACAGTAACTGCTTACCTTTTAGAAGCAACCGAGTCAGTACCTGAGTAACTCCATCTTTTATGGCTGGGTAAGTGTTGCTAAATATCTCAGTACTATTATATTGTCTCCCTTTTCTCTGTTCAAAGTGTCCCCCCTCTTTGAAAGATGGCATTCGATTATAACAAAAGAGCACATTCAGTTAAGACCTTCAAGCCATGCTGTATTAAAAAAAAGTTACATCGTTTTTTTGCCCTAGTAAGTGCCAGTCTTTGTAAAAATTAGGCAATTGAGAATAATATCAATCACAAGATAGCCAAAACAAACCCGCCAACTTAACCATTTTATATTGAAGTTACTCACACCCTGAGTTTGAAAAGAAGAAATCTCCAGGTAACTTTTAGTTAGAACAATAATAAACCACAGTAAGCCCCTCTTAAATGTTGGTTTCTAGTGCATTACAACCAAATTATACTTTGAAATACCAGGGAAAGAAAATGAATTCTGCATTCGTACACTATTGTACATTTTGAACAAACATTAAAGTAAAATCGAGCATGTCTTTTGTTTATCATGCTTTCACCGCTTTCTTAATCTTAATAAACATTGTGTAAGATTTATAGATTGTTTTGTGTATTGTTTTCCCTAAAGACATAATCTGTAACCAGTCAGATAAAAATACTCATATTAAAACGTTTAAAGTAGATGTGTCAACGGTTTTTCCTAGTTTTTAGTTGTTCCTGTTTTGTTGGCTTTTTTTAACAATGTATATACTAACCCCCTCTAGCATGTCTAGTATTCCTATAGTTACACAAACTAATGTACCCTTCTAACTACTCGTTATTACATGGCATTGGGGCGATTGCTTCACTAAAAACAGATGAATTGATCATTTTGTTGCAGACAACAGTATTTGTAGCAAACGTTTTGTCAACTTCTTATTTTATTATTGTTGTGTCGTACAAACATAAGGAAATATCGTATATTGTTCGTAGGTTATTTGCAGAATAATTATAATAAAGTGAATATTGTTAAGAAAGTATAGAAGGCAAGACATAGTTCTTAAATTGATTGATGAAAATACCGCAATGTTTTCATCTCTCGTGAATAATGATTAAATATAAAGTGTAATAGAAAGATGCCACAAAAAAACTAAAAGCATATATACATTTGAAATTAGATAGACGACACAATGAATTAATAGAAATGCAAAGTATACGTTTATCAAAAAAAAAAATTAAGTGATTGGAAATGTCTTCATTAAGTCGACGAAAGGTATTTGGTCGTCTAATTTATATCTCTTTTGAAGTGATTGTACAAAAGGCATATACATAATCATATCAATTCCTGTGTTCTGTATCTTATTTCATTTCTAAGGGTCTTGCTCTAATTTGGTATTCCATACCATTGAGTTAGAAGATTATCTATCTGATCCTCATGGACAGGGATTTGTACTCTAGGTATATCTTTTGTTAATCAAAAACTAAAAACAATTAATGTTTGGTGTTTTTTTTCTCTCACTTTACACAGTTGATAGCGGATAAGTTTCAAATGACGTAACTACAACTTTGACCCCCTTTCCCCGTATATGACCTACCGAATTATACTTATAACCGAGTGTGTATTAACAAAAACAACACGACGGGTGCTACGTCTGGAGCAGGACGTGATTAACACCTTTCAGAGCACCTGGGATCACCCAGTTTTTGTAGGAATTCGTGTTGCATTTTTTTCACAGTTTTTATTTTTCTATGTTGTGATTTGTGTACCATTGTTTGTTTGTTGGTCTCTTAGCCACAGCGTGGTCATTTTCCACTTTCGACATGAAATGACTGTCATTTTATTTGAAAAGACAATGAAACTATTAAAGCTTGAAATTGTAGAATTAAACATAAGAAGCAATGGGGCTATGAACTAGCAGTTTTGCTCCTTTTATTCTGTACATTAAGTCTAGACATAAGTGTTGTCTTTTATTTCTTTTTTATGTGTGCTTCATTTCGTTTGACTTTCAGTTGTTAACCTTCGAAACACACATTGTAAGTATACAATTTCGCCTTTCATACGAGATAATTCTTGCCTAGTCATATTACATGTATTAGCCACTCTACAATACTATCATTTAATAATTTTAAGCAGTTTATTCATCTTTTGGTAAATGTACATATATGATTGTCGAGGCTTTATGTTTATGCATGATGGTTTTGCTCATTTAATTGTGCATTTTTAATGATGTTCTTCTTTTAGAAATAGTTTATTGGTATTCTGGAGTATAGCTCATAATACTTAATTAATAAAAATATTAAGGATATGCGGTTAATGAACGTTACGCACACACAGAAATCGAACATAAGGAAACTACAAAACCGTTTACTTCTACTATAAACTTAAGCTATATTTACATCGTTGCTAAAGATTGATTACATGTTAACATTTGTGTTGAAGAAAAAAAAGTTTAAACAGTAAGACTATCTGCTTTTACAACAGACATCTTGTACAAACGGTGTCAAGAGCCTAGTAATCAGGGCTCATACGCTGACATAAAATAGGATCAATACGGTGATGTACTGTACGTCTACATTTAATAAAATGTAAAAATATGAATGGCCTTACCATTTTTGGCATATTTTTCTTTGATATTCATTGCTAGTTAACTTGGGATTTGCCTCCCAGATGTTGTAATTCGAACTCATCTGATAAGATTTGATTAGATGGAACGTGCGTATATCTTGTAATAACCCCCGGTATTTCAAGATTTTTTTAAAAGCAGTATTCTTTGTCATGAATATAATATCAATAAACTGAAGGCAAAACACTTAATAAGGATCAATGCATCATATATTTAATTCAACAAATGGACAATTTAGCATATGAAATGGAAATATTCGCCAGCTAATAGAATAGTTAAACAAGCATATATTATATAATATGTTTAACTTTCATTAATCTGTCATTATTATGTTTTACATTGTATCACTCATGGACACAGCACGAAAAGTAATTGCGCCTTTCACAATTATGTATAGTGTAAAATGTCATTAATGACAATCGATTACATAAATGCAACAGACAGTTCAACAATTCAGCTTTTCGGGTTAATTCTGCCTTCACTGAAATTGAGAAAATTGTTTTCATAAGTAAGTAAGGACGAAGTCTTAATATATAACACAAACTTGTATTTTACAAAGCTGTTAGATAAACAGATTATGTTGACGAAAACTATTTTAGATATTTATGGATGCAACCATATTGTATGAACCGACGTAATATCAATATACACAGACGGCCATCACAAATATTAGACTAGGATACAAGTTTTAACAACAGCAAACCAAATCGAAATAAACACACAAGAAATATTAATACATTTTCTTTTTTTACTGCATACAACACATAGTGAATGTCCTAGATAATCACAAGTATATACGTCGGGTTATTAACATAACATCAACAAAGAATTATTATTGAATTGCTATGACAGCAAACACGATACTGTCATAAAAGGACCGGTGTTTTCATAAATGTTATGTGTCGTTATCAATAAGGTAATTGAACAGAAATTTGAAAGTTGAATCAACCATATTTCTATATGATTTTTCCGAAAACATGTGCATATCAAATTATAACTATATTTTATTTTTTCCATTAATTTTATTAATTTTATAAATAATCATTGCGAAATGCGAAACGATATGCTCCTTAATATTTAGAATGCCCGTGAAAACACAATAAAAATATTTTAAGAAAATTTATATTTGTTCTTAAAAAATACAAAAACAATCTTATAATTCTTTATAATTGATAACATGTTAACACATATATTTCAGTTTGAAAGGTTGTGATATAACTACAAGGTCATCGACCTTGTTTTAATTTTGGATTTTGCTGATAAAAGCCCAAAACCATCGCCAAAATATGACTCTATTAACAATTTGTATTGTCAGTGATAGCATGAGGGAGTTTACAAAAAAATAATATAACTTTATATTATTGTCTGCTTACATGTATAAATTATCAGCTAATGGTTAATATCATTTGTGAAAACCATTTAGCTGATTTCATTTAGTAATTTAGGAATCGTATTACGCTTTCATTGGTCATGTTGATTGACTTGCAAATATAAAATGACTATGCACATGACAAATGCATGCCGTTTCTTTTTTAAAAGAATAAGACGATGTGATATGAGTGGCAATGAGATAACTCTCCATTCAAGACACAATGTGTAAAAAGTAAACCATTATAGCTCAAAGCACGGTCTAAGTCCTTAATCTTGTTTCATGTGTAATGATTAATTGAGAGTCAAGCTGATACTGGAATACAATGCTCTGAAGAATTATTAAAAAATGAATCAATGTTGAAAACAGGCAAATAAATACTTACCACGGGGTTTTACAAACCATGTGTCGATTGATAACAGATATCTCAAAGGCCAAACATTAATCTCCAAAAGGACATAAAACACTACATATAAACGTATGATTGATCAACCCAAACCCACATTGTTATTGGCTTCGAAGTGGTCAGTTACCAACACAATGGGCCAAGCTCTAAATCGTCCCGAGTCTTACAAGCTTACAAAAAAAAAGGAAAGGCTGGTTTTCAACAAATTTTGACACACATGTAATAGAAACAAAATGTCTTGTCAGATACGTTTAGTGTACATATAACCCCAAGGCCAAAAGGAAAACCCAAAAAAGGAAACAAAACATTTCACTTAAACCGATGATTGATCAACACAAACCACCATTGTTTATGTTGTAATTTTGATTCGGAGTGATCAGTTATCTACAAAATGTGTCAAGATCTAAATCGTCCCGAGTCTATAAAAGCTTACAAAAAATATCAAAGACTGGTTTTCAATAACTTTTGACATTAATACAATATTAACAATTTGGCTTGTCAGATACGTTTAGTGTACTAAACAAATAAAGACCACATAATTGAATGGAGGATAAATCGGGTCTGGAAAACTTTATTCATTTAAATTGTCTTCTGAAAAACAGAATAAATTAAGCCAGTTTCCCCTATATTGTTGCAATTTGGTATCAAAGTAACATTGTTAATTATTGGTAATTCAATATTGATTTCAAAGCAGAGACAAACTTGTTATAGTTTGTATTTTAGATATACAGATAAACCATATTTAAACAATGAAGGATACAGACAGTGTGTATTATTCTTTATCATTCATCAGTTTGTTATTCAAAGCGACTCCATGTGCTTGAATATAGTTAAAACGAAATATGATTCCATCGTTAGGGCAGTGATTACGTGACACCTTGATCAACTTCTAAAATTACATGGTTATCTTAATAAATGATGTGTCTGTTTATCAAATAAGGCCAAATCTTTCAACAGTCATACGTTTGTCTAATAAAAACAGTCAAACGAAAATCGGATAAAAAAGTATAAAGAAAGTTACGTAATACGATTTTTAACTGACTGTTTCCTTTTACATGGCATCATATAATCATTATAATGTTACTCATCGAAATATTAGTCGTTGCCAGTATCATACCGACGGGTAAAAAGAACTGATAATACTTCCGAAGTACCCGTGTCAGTTTCTTACTTACTTCATCATTTATCATTTGTGTTGGTGTTGCTAAATCTTTGATATTCTGGGTTCAGTTTTATTATCTCCCCTTTACTCTAGTGAAAGTGTTTTTCTCCTTCTTGACAGTAGCATTTGAATGCCACATACTTAACAGTGTATACATAGTCTTGTCCATAACCCATAGTCTTGTCCATAACCCATAGTCTTGTCCATTACCCATTCCGAGCAAAACAAATTCAATATTTCATTTCATTTAAATATAAAGTCATACTGTAAGAAACATATATCATAATCAGAATAGATTGATATCATTCATTTTACATTGTGATCATACTGATGAAGGATATATGTTATCAGAAATATTTAACATTTGTTTATTTAATTGTTATTTTTGGGTAATGTTGTACCCTTTTAGACTGGTTATATATTATATTTTATAGTGTACTGAATCATAAGTGTATGAACCATCGCCCCGTAGGATTTATCGTTGGCTTTTATTTAGTCATTTCATAAATATATAAATAAGTCTAAATAGAAAACAACGTTCAAACCTATGATTGCGTTGGATAAAAACAGCAAATTCTATACGTGTGCATGTAAAACCAATATCGTGGAAGAGTAAGGGACGACATCAAAAGTTCAATGAAGGATAAAAAACTTAATTCACATAGTTTTTTAGCTGACCCCCCCACCCCCCCTCTTAACTTAATTTGGGAAAAATTGATTGACCATTAAAGGGCATATATGCTTTCAGAGTATACCTTTTGTATCGGATGTTGTTTTCTCCTCAACAATGTATTTTTGTTTTGTATATTGACTTCACATCTCTTTTATTAAAAATGTTGGAAGAAAGTGTGGGTGTAAATTTATGCATTGAGAAAGATACAGCTAAATCATAGTTTTATTAACAATACAATCAGCATGGATTCTGCATTTTTCATCTGTCCACTGTGATAATGTTTTTTCTCTTTAAAAATCTCAATATTTCATATAATATATAGCTTTCAAATAAATATTGTGCCAACAGCGGAGAGAGGAAAAAGCACAATTCAAAATGAATGTAGTGCCTGTGATAGGATTTGTGTTATTTCTATTTAATGTCTGTAGAACACTGTCAGATTTTACTATGTTATCTCATTATAAACATTCTATATATAAACTTTAAATCTTTTTATTTTATTTCTATTTTGTTTAATGAACAAAATTCAAAGAAAAATGTTAGTTTTTATTTAGTGTTCTTTCACTCTTTCTTCTTCTTCTGTGTGAAGTGCTGAAGATTCTGCTTGTGTTTCCTCAACTGGTAGTAGGTTGTTCCTCTAAAAAAAGTGAATTTTTACTGTAATATTAATCATATGAATATTTTCCAGGGTGTACATATATACACAAAAATGTATTTGAAATGATCATATTAAACCTTTCCTTTATGTAAAATGTGTCTTTTTTGTGGCTTGGAATATTTTTTGTTTCTTTTTGATATACATGTATTAAAA
This sequence comes from Mytilus edulis, assembly GCA_019925275.1. Lineage (NCBI taxonomy): Eukaryota > Metazoa > Mollusca > Bivalvia > Mytilida > Mytilidae > Mytilus > Mytilus edulis. The sequence continues at coordinate 15,565,762 of CM034351.1, forward strand.
TAAAAAGAGATTTGGGTTCAATGTGATTGGCATGAAGAATACAGTCAAAATATTCTAGAGACCAGTATATTGTCTTCATCAACAGACAATCACTCACATTAAAATTTGAAATTGAACACAGATGTATCTGACATTTTTATGTGAATACATTTAGTTTAATAACAAGGTTGTCATGTATTTAGTTTTTTTTTTTAAAGATGTAATAAAACACAGAAATTGGTATTAAAATACCATGGTGCAACACTCATGCAAAACACTTTTTCACTAATACTAGGAGGTCTGTTCTAGAATATCATTTTTTTTTATTTCAGATAGAATTCAGATATGTTTAATATTAAGATTATAAACTTACTGGAAATTACAACTAACACCATCTGTTGAAACAAATTTACATGACCATGTAGTCACAGTAGGTTCTTCATCTTCCTCTGCTTTTCTTTTTCTTCTGTCCTTCTGCCTTTCAGTTTGACGTTCTGTGTAATGTATCAATAGGTCATGCTTCTGTTCATCTGTTTTTGAAGTGAACGCATACCTGCATTTTCTTCTGCAAACACCATTTGGAGTCAAACCAATTCCTGATATACAAAAATACAATATCTATTTATAATAGGAAAACAAACTATAACATGTATAATGAAACAACAAAACAAAATAAAAATATAAAACTATTTAAATTGAAACACTATCAAAAAGGAACATGAAGTTGAAAGTTTTTGTGTTTGTCTCATTGGCAATCATACCACATCTTTTTTCTATATTGAAGATGAATTGTTTATTATTAAATATACCCTGTATGTCCATTCCATGGTCCATGTTGAACTTCATCTCAAGAAATGTCATATAGTGCCCATCATGGATCAAACTTAACTTTGGTGTTGGGCTGTATCCACCAGCTTTGCGTAAGAAGGCGACCAAGCCAGGTGACTTTACTGGATGTGCAACACAGTGGGTGCAAGTTTTATCAGTGCATTTTAAAAATTCAAGACTATATAATCGTCTGGTACAATGTTTTAGGAGAAAAATAAGTTTTTCTCTCAATTCTTTTAATTTGTTGTCTGACAAAATCTCTCTTATGCCTTTTTTGAATAGACTACTGACATCATCATGATCATTGTAGGGGTATGGTTCTTTATTACAAGGATGTGGTATTGGAGTTACAGGGAAGTCATCATGGGATTTATTCCAATATTTACACAGAGTGCAAATTGCATTGTCAAACACTTCAGCTGTTTTTGCCTCTTTTTCATCTGCTTTCAAATTACTTTGCTCCCATGGAGGTTTTGATTCCCCTTCTAGAGTAATGGGTAAAGTCACAGAGACCAGCCATTTTGACAGAGGTGACCATTTATGTTCAATGGGGTTTTCAGCACTATGACCTGGAGCATGATTAAAAATACCTAAATAGTCTAAATTCAAATCCTCCCAAAGTCTGCCATGTGACATTAAAGTCATTAATGACTTTGCTGTCCAATCAGGACCACCGTCAGTTAAAAGAAATAAACAGTTTTTATTCTGGCGAACATCAGGATTCTCCAATATAAAATGCATATCATTTGCATGACTCTCACTTGAGGAAGAATGAAATTTAGAGGCCCTATTAACTACATAGAGGTGACCTGTCCTAGAGTAACATATATGTACCCTCCCCAATTTATCCACTTTTGAGTCGTAATTATCATTAGTTAAACTCTTATTTTGTTGTTGAATGTTTCTAGTACCAGATTCAACAGATACACTTCGCCTTGTTTCTATCTTTTCATTATAGTTTTTTTTTTCTCTACACTACGAGACCTTCGATGTGCAGGTTTTGCTTTGTTTAGCAGATGCAAATAACCTGATGGTATTATTTTGCTATTAGCATATGGGAAGTCATGGTCAAAATAATTTGGAGCATCATCAGGTGGAAAAAAATGTGAAATCTGGTGATATCGGCTTACAGCCAAAGTGCCAACATTGACTTTATTTTTGTCATCACATGAGAATGAAATGCACTCTGAAGGATAAGATTCGGCAATCTCACGCACAAAAGCAACCTGGGCTCGAATAAAATGGAGGTCTTTATGAACATTTTTAACTGCATTGTTGCATTTTGATGGCACTTTGGCTGCAAGTAGTCCTTTGTAATATTTTGCACTTTTCATGTGTTGATTAGGAGCAACAAGTAATCGTTTAGTAGTTGAGAGAGACATGCCATTTTTTTGTAAGTCTGGTACTATCTTAAGAAGATGAGCTCTTAATTCAGGCATACTAACACCCATGCTTAGTGAAATATCATTTCGACGTCTGCTTTCAGCACTAAAGGCATGCATTTTCAGAAAATCAACTGCATGTTGTACAACTGTGGGAAACTGCTCATGTTTTTTAGGTCTACCACCTGTCCCTGGCTTTGGTCCAGGTTTACTTTTGTTTTGATCAGGGGTCTCTCTATTAAATACATGTACATCATCATTTTGTTGCTTTCTTTCATTGGATAGGGGCACTTCATGTATATCAATATTGAGAATATCCTCAAAGAAGTTACCATCTACATACATTTCATGAATATTCACAACAACTAATTGGTAGCCTTTCTTTATCAAAAGGACTGGAAACCAGTGTAATAAAGATTTAGCTGCCCCAAGCTTGTATGCATAGCCCTTCTCCTCCTTGTCTTGCACGAGAAAATTTATTGGCAAAGCATTTGTCTCCCTGAGCTTCTTACCACATTCTATTATTTCAAGGAAGTTTAAATTACCTCCAAATTGTGCTTTATCTGCCTCAATTAAATTCACAAAAGCCTCATCCCAAGATAAGTGTTGGTCATTCACTGCCTGTAGTCTAAACATATTGAAGGTAGGGATTGGATTATTTTGCTTTAGTTTTTGAGATATTTGAACCCGTATTCTTTTGAGCTGATCATCTAACAAAGTTTCACACTTTTGAAATTCTATGATGACTTTTTTTTATTGCAAATGCTTTCTCAACAGCTGTAGCTAAAATACCTTTCATTTGGCCTTGTTGGAATAACTGGAAACTAGAAATATGTTTAAAACAGGACCTTAAAGTTTTAAGGACTTCAGAAATATTCTTTTCATTATCAGAAACTTTAGTATTTTTCTTCTTTTTTGGATACATATGATTATACTCTTGATAGGTTTCAGAGTACATGAAGTATGTGGCTGATATGTGTGCCAATGGTTTTATGAGAGAAGGAGTTTCAAGAACATCTGGTGTCAACAATTTTAAGGGACTGATCTGAAGTTCTGACAAAAACTGTGAAATAAGCCCCTTCTGACTGTCATCAATATATTTTTGCTTTGTAGCAGTTGTACCTTTGACACCACTGACATTAGGAAATGCTATTGTTTGATGTGGGGTACATAATTTATCACAATCAGAAATTTCAGTTGAACAAGAACTTGAAGAAGTCCCAGTTCCTGAAATGGATGGGCTTCTCTCAGTTTCCTTTGTTTTAATAGTCACAGGAAAGAAAGAGGTTATTGACCTCTTCATGATGTCTTTGTCCAGAAATTCCGTCAGTTTCTGGCGGTCATTTTTATAAATACTTTTCCAGAGAGAAGTAGCCTCTTCTGTGATTTTTTGCTTCGACTTGCAATACATTTTTCGTACATTTATTTGCTGAAGTTTATTGACAAGTTTTTCATAATCATTTGTAGGATTCTTTATAATTTTTTCATCCATGATGTGTTGCATAAAACCAATGATTATATAAGCAAATCTTATTTAATCTGTCAACTCACCATGCCGTGTAACCAAAACAATCTGTGTTGATCTGTATACGATTTCATATCATTCAAAATTCACGATCGATTAAGCGTTTGAGCGACATAGATAATGGAATCAATTTCGTCCCTTTACTTTCGGCCATAAAATTGTTTTCCGGTACGATTTGACAAATTTCATTTAGTTTGAAAGCCCATGTAAATGTAAGGGGCGAATTTGAACTTGTATTTTTAATTCCGAAAATCGATGTCGGATAAATAAAACTTGCAGCGATTTTTACCCCCCCCACCCCCAAACTATTTGAATAAAGTTTTTTATCCGACATCGATCTTTTGATGTCGTCCCTAATTTAAATACAGCACAAACAACATTTTCCAAAAGACAAAAAAATGTGAAAAAGTAGTTTAACAAAACGCATTTGTTGTAAATATAATTTAATTGGATGCGACTGTCATACAAGTGGGAGGTTTACCGCTATAAAACCAGGTTCAATCCACCATTTTCTACAAATGCCTGTACCAAGTCAGGAATATGACAGTTGTTGTCCATTCGTATGATGTGTTTTATCATTTGATTTTGCCATTTGATTAGGGACTCTCCGTTTTGAATTTTCCTCGGACTTCAGTATTTTTGTAACTTGACTTTTGAAAACTGATGTTCTTAAACCCTGCTGACTGCCATTGACGATTTTAAAATAAATTGATCACGAGATGTAACATGGATCTTAATTATTAATTTAATACCAAACAAAAAACAATGAACTTGTGTAGAAGATGGTAATCTATATATATATATATATATATACTGACTCAGACGTACTTATGAATATAATTATTTTCTGTGACTGTATCTTACATTAATTTGTAGGATCCTTTACTATAGATAATTTAGCTGATCTGTAACAATAACATCTTCATGCCTTATATATCATGTACTGTAGTACGCCGCTAGATTAAAACTGACGTGGAAAGGTAACATATGGCCACCGAAAGCTCTTTTTTTGAGAGCCCAGGTGGTCGTGTGGTCTAGCGGGACGGCTGCAGTGCAGGCGATTTGGTGTCACGATATCACAGTAGCGTGGGTTCGAATCCCGGCGAGGGAAGAACCAAAAATTTGCGAAAGCAAGTTTACAGATCTAACATTGTTGGGTTGATGTTTAGACGAGTTGTATATATATATATATATATATATACATATACAACTCGTCTAAACATCAACCCAACAATGTTAGATCTGTAAACTTGCTTTCGCAAATTTTTGGTTCGTCCCTCGCCGGGATTCGAACCCATGCTACTGTGATATCGTGACACCAAATCGCCTGCACTGCAGCCGTCCCGCTAGACCACACGACCACCTGGGCTCTTAAAAAAGAGCTTTCGCTGGCCGTGTGTTACCTTTCCACGTCAGTTTTAATCTAGCGGCGTACTGCAGTACATGATATATAAGGCATGAAGATGTTATTGTTACAGATCAGCTAAATTATCTATAGTAAAGGATCCTACAAATTAATGTAAGATACAGTCACAGAAAATAATTATATTTATAAGTACGTCTGAGTCAGTGACAACCCTACAACAGATGTATCCATCGGATTGCCATCAATGATGGTGATACATGGCTGTGTACATAATGTATATACAACTCGTCTAAACATCAACCCAACAATGTTAGATCTGTAAATTTGCTTTCGCAAATTTTTGGTTCTTCCCTCGCCGGGATTCGAACCCACGCTACTGTGATATCGTGACACCAAATCGCCTGCACTGCAGCCGTCCCGCTAGACCACACGACCACCTGGGCTCTTAAAAAAGAGCTTTCGCTGGCCGTGTGTTACCTTTCCACGTCAGTTTTAATCTAGCGGCGTACTGCAGTGTATGATATATAAGGCATGAAGATGTTATTGTTACAGATCAGCTAAATTATCTATAGTAAAGGATCCTACAAATTAATGTAAGAAACAGTCACAGAAAATAATTATATTTATAAGTACGCCTGAGTCAGTGACAACCCTACAGCAGATGTATCCATCGGATCGCCATCAATGATGGTGATACATGGCTGTGTACATAATGTATATACAACTCGTCTAAACATCAACCCAACAATGTTAGATCTGTAAATTTGCTTTCGCAAATTTTTGGTTCTTCCCTCGCCGGGATTCGAACCCACGCTACTGTGATATCGTGACATCAAATCGCCTGCACTGCAGCCGTCCCGCTAGACCACACGACCACCTGGGCTCTTAAAAAAGAGCTTTCACTGGCCGTGTGTTACCTTTCCACGTCAGTTTTAATCTAGCGGCGTACTGCAGTACATGATATATAAGGCATGAAGATGTTATTATTACAGATCAGCTAAATTATCTATAGTAAAGGATCCTACAAATTAATGTAAGATACAGTCACAGAAAATAATTATATTTATAAGTACGTCTGAGTCAGTGACAACCCTACAACAGATGTATCCATCGGATCGCCATCAATGATGGTGATACATGGCTGTGTACATAATGTATATACAACTCGTCTAAACATCAACCCAACAATGTTAGATCTGTAAATTTGCTTTCGCAAATTTTTGGTTCTTCCCTCGCCGGGATTCGAACCCACGCTACTGTGATATCGTGACACCAAATCGCCTGCACTGCAGCCGTCCCGCTAGACCACACGACCACCTCGGCTCTTAAAAAAAAGCTTTCGCTGCCCGTGTGTTACCGTTCCACGTCAGTTTTAATCTAGCGGCGTACTGCAGTACATGATATATAAGGCATGAAGATGTTATTGTTACAGATCAGCTAAATTATCTATAGTAAAGGATCCTACAAATTAATGTAAGACACAGTCACAGAAAATAATTATATTTATAAGTACGTCTGAGTCAGTGACAACCCTACAACAGATGTATCCATCGGATCGCCATCAATGATGGTGATACATATATATATATATATATATGTATCACCAGCATTGATATATATATATATATAGTCAGTATATATATAGTCAGTGACAACCCTACAACAGATGTATCCATCGGATCGCCATCAATGATGGTGATACATATATATATATATATATGTATCACCATCATTGACATATATATATATATATATATCATTTTGTGGATCTTTTAATTGTTACCTATGAACTATTGTTTTAACAATATGTCATATGTATAGATTGTTCTGTTATTTTTCTACTTAAGGAATAAACTGTAAACATTAAGAGAAAAGCACGCTAATACAATTGTATATCTTTTAGCTTGATGTACATCATATGCCGAACTCTAGATGTGTCTCCTGTTTGTCATGGTTTTGTTTCCCGTTATTTTGTTGGTCCATTCCTATAAAGCAACCCTTTGCCAAAAGTTCTAGAAAAATAGGCCCTTATATACGTATTATTTTTTGCAAGACACTTTGCCGATGACATACCTGTATGTTCTCATCATTTTGATATTGCCCGATTTACTTCAAAACAGGATAATTAATTATGTTGTTGAAGAAAACAGTATTTGTAGCAAATGTTTTGTCAACTTCTGATTTAATTTATGGTGTGTCGTACAATAGTAAGGAAATATCGTCTGTGGTCCGTAGGTTATTTGCGGAAATATTAGAATAAAGAGAGCATTGTTAAGAAAGTATAGATGTATAGAAAGCAAGACAAAGCTCTTAAATTGATTGATGAAACATAAAACGCAATACATTCATCTTTAGTGAAAAATCGTTTTGTCGAAGGTGTATACTAAAGAAGCGACAACAAATCTACCTACAGATGTGAAATTATAAGACAAAATGGGAAATACATAATTCACTTAAATCAGAATGCTTTTAATTGATTGTAAATTAATGATTACATGTACGTCGACGAAATTTATTTGCTCGTTAAATTCATATTTCTTAGAATGATTGTGTGAAATGCATATACTTAATCAGTTCAATTGCTTTGTTCCGTAGCTTATTCTAACTCTAGATAGGTCACCAATTCCTTGTTCTATGTCAGTTAGCATTTTTTGTTGCTATCTACTCTTATACTGTTATACAGCTGGCATTTTGGATTTTTCACCCATCAGGCGCGTAGCTACGTTTACGTCAAAACGCCCGGACGTACACTTGAATTTTGTTAAAAAGGAATCTCAATAAATCTAAAAATTCTGGTTGGAAAGCTTGTAAATATTTTTTCAATAGCTTGTAATTGCGATTAAAGTGATGGAATTTACTTTCTATCAAATGGTACTGAATTATATATTTGTTAATTTTCTGTCAGTCAAAGTCTGAATCTACTTGGAATTCTTTTTACTTTCCTTTGGTTTAAAGCAATTTATAATAGCTGAGATTCTATTATGAGCTTTGATTTTAGCCGATTCTGAGACATTTTTGTCGCGAAAGCAAGAAATAGCGATCTTAGTTTTCGTTGGGGATGTCAAACATTTAGATTTAGTATGGTTATTATTATTATTTTTAATATTAATTATTTTGTCAACCCTTCGTGAAATTTTACGAAAGTTGGACAGAAGCTTTTTATTCTCAAAAGAGTATCCAGAGCATAGGGATGATTTTATATGTATAATTTCTGCATATTTTAATGATAAAAGAAAATTCTTTTTGCAGTTTACAAGTAGATACTGTCTGTGGTTAAAGTGTGTTACACTTCAAATCTTTATCGAATTTTATGAAACTTTGGCAAAAGCTTTTTTGAGATTAATTCGAATTCAGATTCAAATATTTATTGCCATATAACTTTAAACATTAGGTTTGTGACATACAAAATTAGTAAACAAATTAACGTATGAAACAAAATGTTTATTCATATATTTTTTTCCATTGACATCTTTTAGCAATTAACAGACGGTCTGTGCTTATTATTTTTTACATGATAAATTTGAAAAAAAAAATTCTGATATTGTCATATTCTATCTCAAGAAAAAAATCTACAGAAAATGTTTAATTGTTTGAACTCCTGCAATGGACTGATAAATGGATTCAATTTTCGCTGGGAAGCGGCAATCCAGGCAAACACCACATACTCACGGAACCCTTTACTAATTTTCTTAATGCACCTAAACCATCTATGAAAAATAATCGTTTCATATCCATTAACGTCATTTGCACAAAAAGGGTTTGTTCGAGTTACTGCTTTGCCCTACGGTTCCTTATAAACACATTTTAAAGTAACTGGTTTGGATGATCATTAGATTCGAAATCAACACATTGCATTAATTTAAACATAAAAGAATAAAAACGATAGTCTCTAAAGTGTGTTCAACTAGCTATTGATTAGTTTTTAATTTCAGATAAGGGCTTCCCCTCGAACCCACAACTAGTAGATGTTATAACTTGGATTCGATTGGAGCCCTCAAACACTCTCGCCCTGGTTAGGGCGCACACTCAAAAATAGCCTAGCTACGCCACTGCCCATTTCCAGCGACGGAATAAAGATTCGAAAAAGGGATGGTCGATTAAACGATTAAATCAAAATAGTATAAATAATATTATTTTAGAAAGGGTTTCTTGGTATTCGATAGTTGTACGCATTATACTTAATCAATAAAGACGCTGAGGTAATGAGATTGATGAACGTAACATAAACAAATAACGAAAACAAAAAAACAACAAAGTCAATAACTTCTATAAAAAAAATGGAAACATTGACTATTTCTAGGGTACATCGTTTAAGATTGTAGGTTGACATTTTTGTTGAACAAATAAATCCCTTGTTTTATTGTAGCCCACAACTCCTTAGTCCACCGACATATCAATTTAAAAGAATGGTTATCATGGCTTTTACAACAAACATCTCGTCTCAAAGGTTTCGACAACGTAGTAATTAGGGCCAATTTAAAATAGTACCGTTCCGATAATTTTCGGTACAGCTACATTTAACAAAATGCAGAAATCGTGAACTACGAAGGGTCTAACCAGATCTAGCATATTGTTTTCATCTTTTGTTTTTCGATGCTACTAAACGTCGTGTTTGGTCTTCCAAATGATTCAATTCAACTTCAACTGATAATATTGTGTAGCACCTTGTCCAATATATAAAGCAATGAACTCAGGCAACCAAACTTATTAAAAAAGCAATACAAAATATGTTATTCAACAAATGAACAATTTAGTTTGTCAAAATGGAAAATTTGCCAGGTTATAGAATTCTTGAATAAGCATGTTTTTTTAACTTGCATAAATCTGCCATTCTTTTGTTTGACATCGTATCACTCATGGACACTGCAAGAAAACAAATGGCGCCTTATGTCAAGTTGTAAATGGCATTTAACTGACAATCGATTACATAACTGTAAGTGACTGTTCAACATTTCAGGTTGTTCAGTTTTTTTTTGTTTTTTTTTTTGTAAATAAAAAAAATTACGCTCACTGTCATTGAAAATGTTTATAATTAAAAAAGGATAAATTCCTTTTACGTATTGCAAACTAGTATTATTAACTAAGCTGTCAGGCAAGCAGATTACTATGCGGTATGGGCTTTGCTCATTGTTGAAGGCCGTACGATGACCTATAGTTGTTAATGTCTGTGTCATTTTGGTCTTTTGTGGATAGTTGTCTCATTGGCAATCATACCACATTTCTTTTTTATAGATAAAACAAAAAAATATTGAATATTTGTTGATGTATACAATTTAATGAACCTAATCAGTATCAACACATCCACACTGCCTTCAGAAACCTAACCACTTTACTAAAGGAACAAAAATATATATATAAACGTTTGAACCCACTTGTTTTTTTTCCTCACAAGTAAATAGTTAAGATTATAATTCCTTTAAATTTTGTTTCTTTTCTTTAACAGATTCCGAAATATAGTTCGTAATTCTTTCCAATGTAATACAAAACATGATAAGCTAATAGTCGTTTCCGGTGTAACTGTTATCTTGCTTTCACCAGTTCTAAAATCATCGATATAATGTTAATTCACAGCGGCTACGGTGTTTATGATACTGTGGAATATATTGTTTCAAACAATACGATAGCTAAGTAAAAAGTAAAATAAAAAAAATACCGAACTCCGAGGAAAATTTAAAAAGGAAAAGTCCCTAATCAAATGATCAAATGACAAATTCAAAAGCTCAAACACATTAAACGAATGGATAACAACTGTCATATTTCTGACTTGTAACAGGCATTTTTTATGTGGAAAATGGTGGATTAAACCTAGTTTTATAGCTTGCTATACCTCTCACTCACAACAGCCGCATATAATTCTATTATATTGACATCAAGTAAAAAATGTAAGCAACTATTTAAAAGCCTGATTTAGCAACGAACACTACCCGAATATACATGCATTTGAATTATACGAAACTAATGTTTTATATAGATACAGTAATGTTCCGAAGGAAATGGTGTTATTATAGAGTCCTAAGATACATTCTAGTCTGTTCGCAAGGTATATCCACACAATGGGACATAGTTTTATCTCTGGATATCCATTACAGAAGATTGCATTATTTCGTCGTGTTTCGTGAAAACTTTCATCAATTAAGATAATAGTTTGGCCTTTAAACCCAAACATTTGCTATAGCCGATTGGAACTCATATACCTACAAGTATATGTGTTACATCCTATATAATATTTAACAAAACTTTGAATTGTTAAAAAAACTATTAAAAATATTTTGTCACATGAAAATCTTTCATCTACAAAAATCCTTTAACCTAAACTGATTTATTGGTACCTATATGGTATCTGAAAATCGATATCTAGCCAAGAGTAATTAATAATAGTATTTATCAATCTATTCCTTATTTTTAAATAGTGTCTTTCGTAAACATAACGGCATGAGTACAAGAAGAAATCTACAACAGCAAGTCTAAATTAGCTTAACTAACTAAACTCTCCACAGATACTAGGCGTATTATTTTCATACGCGCGTTTCGTCTATTAGAGACGAACCAGTGACGTTTGACCCAAAATATGTTAAACGGCGAATAAAGTACGAAATAAAAGATCATCGAGAACTCACAATTCGTCATGATTTTGCAAAATACAGCTAAGGTAATCAATACCTGGGTTTGCAAATCTGTAGTATTTTGAACAGTTCAAAATTCTGTAAACAGTTGATTTTATAAATACGATGATATCCATGATAACTTATATCAACACATACGTGCTTACTACTAGGCTCTTGAGACCACCAAATCATTGGGATATCTTAAATAGACAAATAAATAACGTAATTTCAAATGAGAAAACATAGCTTAATAGCATCTACCACAGTGACTGTGAAAAATCATGTCATACATATCAATGATAGGATTTAAGAAACTGATATATTGTACGATGTATAACATTATTTGTCAGTAGGGAATGTCTCAAATATTTTGTAAGTTGTCGAAAACATTCGAAGGAATGTTCAGATAAGTTCAATATGAATACTTGATTTAATAATTTGAAGTTTTAGATTAAAAAAAGTAAAATGAAACGAGTTTCTTTTTCAGCACATTCAAAGTAAACATTAACTAGGTGTCTATAATTTTGCATACAACTTGTGTAATAAGCAATCATGTAAAATTCAAACTAAACGTATCTGAACGAACCAAATAATCGTTAACAATCGACATATATATTCAGTCTGAAATAATGTCCTATAACTACAGGGTACTCGGATGTGATTCAATTCTTGATTCTTGTTGATAAAGTCACCAAACCTTCAACTATCAGTGTAGTTCATTACCAAAACATGACTATTAACAATGTGTTTTGGCAGCTATTTTTTATATTTGTGTAAGTTGGTCAATATTAATATACTTTATATTATTCTCAAAATGTCAAAAATAGTAAAAACGTTATAGGTTAATAAAAAGAGAAAAAACAGACCCAAACGTACAAACCATAAGTCCAATAATAAAATTGTTAAGTCAAAGGTAAAAAAAAACCCTCCAAAATAACACTGTATTCATAACGTTAGATTGAACAATACACACCCCATTGTAAATCGGCTTCGAAGTTATCAACATTCGACACGAATCGACCTGAAGGTCACAATTGCAGAAATTGTCTACGTCTGACTTATGTGCGTATCATCATTACTGGCAAAATGTTATTCAAATTCTACGTTCATGTCAAAATAAGAACCAATCGAGAACTTTTAGCTTTAAGTGGAAAAGAAAAGACTGTTATTCAATAATGTTTTTCCCAAAAAGAAAACAAAATAAGTAGTATCATCAAAATTCATCCTGAAGACAATTTATTTATGACGTGGAAATATTTTAGTGAAAGCGTTATATCCTGTGACCAGGAATATTATATACATTAAAAGCTAGAGGAATGACAAATTTCTTCTTTTTTTTGTTTAAGAGGATATATTAGATTGGGTTGGATTTGATTTGTCTTTTTTGACATTTGAATAATAATAGTTATAATAATAATATTAAAATTAATTATAATAATAGTTAAAAAAAAAAAATTAATAATAATATTGATAATAATATTAATAATAATAATAATAATAATGATACTTATTATATTAAAAATAACACTAAAAATGAAATGGGACTGACTGCCAATTTTTTAAAACAAATGATCCATAATTTCCACTCACACATATAAACATGATAAAAGTACAACAATGAAACTATGGTGTACAACGAGCTCTCTCTCTCTCTCTCTCTCTCTCTCTCTCTCTCTCTCTCTCTCTCTCTCTGTCTCTCTCTCTCTCTCTTTCTCTCTCTGTCTCTCTGTCTCTCTGTCTCTATCTCTCTCTCTGTCTCTCTCTCTGTCTCTCTGTCTCTCTCTCTCTGTCTCTCTCTCTCTCTCTCTCTCTCTCTCTCTCTCTCTCTCTCTCTCTCTCTGTCTCTCTCTCTCCTCCACTCGATCCATCGGTAGATTGAGAGTAACGACTGTAGAAACTTCTTATAGTATCATGCATGCATTTGTAATGTACATATTACATATAATTGCTTTATGGAGGGAAGGGAGAGTTTGTAGCTGAAAGGTGAACATTATACATATTTTTATAACCTGGTCTGATGTAAAGTTGTCGCATTCGCAGTCATCAATGATCTTACCTAATTCATTTTTATATTTTGTTAACTTTCCTACTGAAAGTATAATTTCATGTTGCTCGAGTGCATCCCCCGTTTACTGTCTGATTTATTTCATATTAAACGCATGTTATATAATTTAGAAGTAAATCTAAGTCAGCATTATTTTTAAATCGTTTTTGATTTTTTTTAGAGGGATGTCATTGATGGACGTTATTTTCTTGATTAAAGATGCAAATGTAATTAGAACATTTAATATAAGATACAAAATCCACAAAATGTTCCTAGAAGTATTTGCTGCTTCATTAATTTGATCTTTAATTTAATGAAACACTGTGTAATTTCAACGGAAACTGTCTAATTTATATTCTGTAAGTTTGAAGTATTACTGATAAATAGTATTTGTATAAATTTTCCTTAAAATCAAAGATTAAATTTTTTTTAATTTTTTAAGGATAAAGCATATGGAATTGTTGATATGTTAATTTCATGTCATTCTCCCGACCTTAGATTTAAAAGTTGTTATTTTTTGTTCAATCAGAACTCAAAACTACAAATATGATATATGGGTCAGCCAGATTAGATGCGTTAGAATACGTAATGTAGAAGAGTTTATATCATTTTACCAGAAATTTGAGAATTGTCACCCCTTGAAATTCTTTAATCCAGCAGAAAATTCTTACTATACTTAGGAGTAACTTTTACTTTGTAGCAGCCACGTCCACAAAGTCCAATCAGAGTTGTTAAACGCAACTACTCGCTAAGACGAGCGTCATTTTCCCTGAACGTTGCAGGTCACCAAATGTTAGTATTACATTATCTAATTGTTTGTTTTAATTGTTAATTGGTTTTTGTCCGCACTATGCAAGACATATTTGCGACTGGACAAATTAATAATCAATCGCATTCCCCTCTTGGTTATTAGATTTTAGCAGAAACGTAATGCTTTTAAGATCTGTGGGTATCAATCCATCCCATATTCTTGGGCATCTTTGTATCATCTTCTTTATTTTTAGTGATATATTTTCTTGTATTCTTATGTTCTCTATCTCACGTTATCAAAACAGCGGGAAAACAAAGTCATCGAAATAACTCGTGAAAATAGTATATCTTATATTATATGAATAAACAGTATTTTTTTATAGATGAGTTATTACAAATATTTACATAAGTGGGGTTAGCACTTAAAAAGAGCAGGTACTGTTTAATTTTCCAGAGCATCTAGTAAGTGTATTCCTTGTTTTTAATTTGGTTTGTGCAGCCCAATCTTTAATTTTAAGTCATTCATATTGAATGTCTTTTCATTGTTTTTTACAAGGCATTGTTTGTTTATTTTTCCTTGATTTATGGTTTTTAATTTGCCCGTGAGTAACCTATCTCATCGTTTATATATTCAAATGAGGGTAACTTTCAGATAATACCTTTTCTTTTAATTAGTGCAAGCTTCTCATGTTTCTGAAATAAATTGTTTTTCGGGTTCATGGATAAGTCTTATGAATATATAATTAACAATTTGCTCAGTTAACCATACGTGATAACGTGATGATATCCTTCATCTATTGAATCAGAATATCTTTAATATTGTTTATCATGCTTCATTTTGTCTTCAGGTTGACTATAATTAACATTGTTAGTCATTGTCGTGAAGTAACTTTTATGTAAAATTTTCACATCATCACGCATTCCATTTGTTTTATTGGCTTTAATTAAAAAAGTATTAACAAACTACCAAACTAAGTGGTAAATTTGAAAGGGAAAGAAAAAAAAACCGGACAAAATCAAACGTTATCAATTAACGTAACGGGTTAAAACAACTATCATATTCCTGTCATGGTACAGGTATTTTCCAAAACAAAATGGTGGGTTGAACCTGGTTTTATAGCTACATGCTTAATCCCCAACAAGTCAAGAATACGACAGTTGTTTTCCATTCTTTTGAATGATTGATTGATTGTTGGTATGTGACGCCACTTTAAAGCACAATTTTGGGGCTATTTCGTGGCGGCTAGTTTTTATTGGTGGATGAAGCTAGAGTGCCCGGAGAAAACCACCGACATGCGATAGGAAAACTGACAATCCTAGTCAACTAAGATTGGAGTCGAGTGCAAAAACTGTTATAAGAACCACTACCTACATTATAATGAAGTTTTCAGTTTAACAGTTTTCGATTAAATTCAAGTAATCTATTTCCATAAAAAACGCCGACTATGCAACAGTTACTAAAATATTAAATGTAAGGGCTTAACGACTGCCTTAAAAAAATTAAACTAACCAAATAGCTCTCCTTTCAGTGATTGATATCCAACACGTTACAGACATACAGCCAAAATACTGTTTAACTAGCTGTTTAAACAATGTCCTTAGTCAAGCACCTGTTGTTCAGTGGTTGTCGTATTTTCAAAAGTCATTCTTGTTTCTTGTCTGTTATATATATTATACCGTTGGTATTCCTGTTTCAATTGTTTTACAATAGTCATTTTAGGGCTCATTATAGCTTGCTGTTCAGTGTGAGTCAAGGCTCAGTGCCGATGACCTACAATTGTTTACTTTTACACATTGTGACTTTGATGGAGATTTGTCTCATTGGCAGCCATACCGCATCTCCTTAATTTTTTCTGAGAACCAGTTCATGTTGTTTTTTCAGCAACGTTCTTGATTTTCTCGACACTAACATCAACGAAAATTAGTTATGGTGCTATATTAATCAAATTGCATCCTATTTAAAAAAAAAAAACTTTGACGGGTGCAACATGTAGAGCACACGAGAGCATCCCGTTTTCCGCTTTTGATACGGGTTTGTCAGTTTGTCTTCAACTTATCAGATTCCATGTCCTGTTGATATCAATCGTCTTATATACGTGAACTTAAATTGAGTGAATTTGAAATTGATTTTTAAAAATATATTGATGAGAACATTTGAATTTTACTAGCAAAGTAGCAACCTCGCTCTTCCTAAACTATTATATAGCATTGTATCATGTACAATGCAGCAGGAATAAGATAACTCTTTATTGAAGATGCCTTTTAGCGAGAATTTACTGCAATTTTACAGGATTGAAAGATTTGACGAGAAAACAATTATATGGTTCAGGTTAAATATAATTGATGAAAATAGAATCGGTTAGTTCTCAGGATCTTTCAAAGTTGTCACGACACCGCTGACAGCCACATACTAGTAGTTAACATTAACTAAGACAGAAACCATCCCATCAATAAAATGATATAATAATAGAAAAGTACATTTAGGTTTGCAAGTGAATTATTATTTTGTTTATTTGGGATTATCTCTGAACAAGGGATTACGACAATCAATTCCTTTGCTGTAAATTACTATGCACCACACATGAAAATGAAAATTTAAATAAATTCATTTAAACGACATTAATATGGTAAATATGTATTGACAAAATACAAAACAGCAGTATGTGCAAGAGAATATTCAACACAACTATAGAGACGACTTGTCTTACCCGAGTTTCTCCCACCCCATGTTTAAATATTCGAATGTAAAAACCCATCGTCGATGTTCAAGCCAGAGTTACTATTTTACAACTTGTTACAACGCTTAAATATAATAAATTCTTCATGATAAGCAAAACATCAGAAACTTCAGAAGTCTTATATTGTTTAATACGCTTAGGCAAGAGGAATGTTATAAAGAATAGAAATTAATAGAAAATAGAGCAAGACTTAAAATCATTATCAACTTCTGTACTTTTACCGATTTTACGTCAGAGTTAATGGTTTACATACTTGACAAATATTATCCTTCACTTTGAACGTTTCGACAGAAATTTTTAACAGAATGGTGATAGAAAAGATTAAACCTGATTATTTCAGTCGCGCAGTGTGTCAAAACAAATATGTTACTCCTAGATATAGGAAGGGAAATACAACGACCTGTAAATTATTAAGAGCAGGCCATCATCCAAATTACTAAACAAATCATCGAACATGTTTTGAATTATATTTAGCTGACTATGCTATATATATTTGGATTGCAATTTTGTTTAATCTTAATAAAAAAAACACCATCAATGTTTTCGGTGAAGACCAAAGCCCTACTTGATTTCTAGATCAACGGGGTGCTCTTACTCCAAAATATCACATGTTTAGAGAAGAAGCATCCAATACCTATTTTCAAGTCTTTTGTGTGACCGAAAAGGAGCACGTTATTACGAGACCACT
Source organism: Mytilus edulis (assembly GCA_019925275.1). NCBI lineage: Eukaryota > Metazoa > Mollusca > Bivalvia > Mytilida > Mytilidae > Mytilus > Mytilus edulis. The sequence continues at coordinate 15,583,667 of CM034351.1, forward strand.
AATGATGAAATCACATGACTATGAGACCACCATGATGTTATAACGTTACCACGAGACCATCAATGAATGATGTAATCACGTTACCACAAGACCATCAATGATGTAATTGCGTTACCTCGAGACCACCGATGATGTTAGCACATTAACATAATACCTTCGATGATGTAATCACGTTACAACGATACATACAATGATATAATCACGTTCCCACGATACCACCAATGATGTAATCACGTTACCACGATACCATCTATGATGTGTTATCACGTTACCACGATACCAACAATGATGTATTCACGTTACCAGGAGACCACACTTGATGTAATTACGTTACCACGATACCAACAATGATGTAATCACGTTACCACGATACCAACAATGATATTATCACATTATCTTGATATTATCAATCTTGCTATCACATTACCATGCGACCAACAATGATGTAATCACGTTACCACAAAATTACCAATGATGTAATAAAGTTACCACGAGATCACCAATGATATAATCACATTAACATGAGACCAACAATGATGTAATTTCGTTACCAGGATACCACATATGATGTAATCACATGACCACGATATCAATAATGATGTAATCACGTAACCACGATACCAACAATGATATAATCACATTACCATGATACCATCAATGTTGTAATCATGTTATCAAGAGACCACCAATGATGTAATCACGTACCCACGAGACCACCAATGATGTTATCACGTTACAATGAGACCACATATGTTGTAATCACCTTATTACGAACCACCAAATGAATGATATAATATCGTTACTACGAGACCACTAATATGGTCATTCAGCAAATCATTAGAATGCTTTGTAAGTACAATATAACAAACAAACATAGTAACGGACAATTACAATTAAAACAAACATGAGTTGACACGTATAACCGAATAACATATAAACATCCTCAAAAATATATTTAATTTGCAATTGCCTCTTTTTGTTAAATCTATTCTATTTTCAATTTAAGAAAGAATAAGTCTGTTAAGTATCATATTAAGAAAAGTGTGATTTAATCGACCTTATCGAATGAAGGCAACTAAAATCGTTTTCATCAGCTATCGTGTGAAATTGATATCATAATGATGCGCATGGAAAGTCAATCTCATAGATGCATTGTTATTACACCTAAATAAACTTAAATATCTTACTAGTAAATCCATTTTGACAGAATCATGTTCTACCGAGGTATACTTATAATGTGGTTAAACCTCATTGTCAAAAACTCTATAATTATGTAAAATTTTCCAAAAATGGCAGTTTTAAATTTTAAAACAAACGATCAAATGTCAGATAAGATATTAATTTGGTGCAACAAAGGTAAAATATTCGTGTTCTTGAATCGATCGACATTACACATGTTTCTTGCATATTTAGAAGCAAATCACATTAACAATAATACAATATGTTGGTTCAGTATTGTATACTAATGCTTCAACTGTACTTTAAAAAACACACACACTATTTTCTAAGGACATTCATGTGCAGGAATACATCATTTTTTTTTTAAAACTCAACTAATTTCTCTCTAAATTGCAAACAAACGATCTTCATTTCCATTTTGACCATGTTGAAATATATTATTTTTTTTCTAAATGAATGTAGCCTCCCGCAAGATAAATGGTTAATGTGGAAGGTCAGAAAATTATAAAATCCTCACATTATGTACCTGTATGTTTTGATTTTGATGATTATGTAACACAACTTGAACATGACAATATTCATATTTGAAATGCTCCCACTGTATCAGTTGCTGATTTTTATGGCTTGTTATTTGCGGAATTTGCACTTTCAGTTTGCACCAATTTCATTGTATTTTGACATCATACAATCTGATACATAATTTTGTAGCATTACTTTGCATTTGATGAATACATGCACACACATTGGAAACTTTTGTTGTGTAAACTTATTGTAGAATGAATATGGTATATACACAAACTGTGATTATGTTAAATGCTGGTTATGTTGGTTTTACCAACTCTTTTACAAAATGATTTAGAAATGCTTTTTGGCGTTTTCATCGTTATACGGTATTTTCTGTCCTCTTTTCTTTCAAAATGACAAAGTTATTAATATTCAAATACGATTATTTAGAAAAAATCCAGAATTAGACAATAGGGCTAACTTGATTTTTTATCTAATAGATATAACTAAAGTGTCTGAACATCAAAATAATTAATTTAGTAGAGTTTGACTTCCAATAGGTACCATCTTACTTTTCCATCTCATTAGATATAATAATAGACTTCGGCATGATCGTGATGAGACATAACTGGATGGAATGTGCCAGTTAATGAATCTTATTATCTCTGTGTTGAGTATTGATTTGTAATCTTTGGTCCTACTTAAGATAATTCCTTCGATCTTCACTAGTTAATTCGTCCAAAGCATGTTTAGATGTTGTCTCGACCGTGTTTATGCACTGAAACAGGTACATATATAGTAACATATCAAAATACGGAGATATAATACGATTATCATAGGGAAAATTATACAATACAGTCGCAGATTCATCAACTTATCTATATAAACCACTTGTCGTATATAAAAACACTTAAAACCGTCAAAGTTGAAGAGCATAGAGGATCAAAAATTCCAAAAAGTTGTGCCAAATACGGCTATGGTAATCTATTCCTGGGACAAGAAAATCCTTAGTTTTTCGAAAAATTCGAAGTTTTGTATCAGGAAATTTATAAAAATGATCACATTATTGATATTCATGTCAACACCGAAGTGTTGACTACTGGGCTGGTGATACCCTCGGGGAAGAAACGTTCACCAGCAGTGGCATCGACCCAGTGGTGTAAATAGTTATCAAAAGTAGACACATTTCAAAAGCCTTTTCCACACTATACATTATCAGTCATTTTGGTGAAAATCAGAGATGTTCAGAATCTTACAACGGTAATAATTGTTCGCTCCAATCTGAGCAGATGTATATCAATGATAAATATTTAATTACAAAATTCACAATCATAAAAAACGCATTGGAAGAAAAACTTTGTTGATGGTTTATTTCAAATATGAAATTGAATTAGGAACACATCAAACATTTATTAGGTGAATAAGTTCACAGTTTTGCAATGATAATTTGAAATACTATGAAACTGTTAATTATTTAATATCGATATGTTTAAAAGCTTTATTCGTTTCTATATATATTCATTTACATTAATCTAACCATTGAGTCTCCGCAATTAAGACGATGCACGATAACTACATAAAATGATAATTATGTATGTCAAATAGATTTCCATTCTGTTCACAGAACTAAGAAAAAATTCTTCATCATTAAATTGTACTTTATCTTTCTTTGAGACGACAGTTATGTCAATTAAATAAATATGCCGTGCTGATTAACTGACATAAATACATGTAGGTTTCAGAATTAATGTCGGACACATGAGATACACGGAGAATCACTATGAACTTAAGATGAATAGCAAAAGAGGTCTGGCAAATCAGATGTGTTGTGTGTATGTAAAGTTTACAGTGTTGACTGCTGGATCAAGTTTATGGTCATATTAACCAATTAAATCTGTTGGTGTTGGTCACCCAATGCTGTCAACATAGCGGAACAAGCGGGGGTACTGTACCAAGTCAGAAATATGCTGTTTTCCACTACTTTCGTTCGTTGATATAGTCTAATGTTTTATTTTTTTCAGTATTAATGTTTTTCTTCTTTTTTTATATGTTAACAAAGAAAACAGTACAAGAAAACAAAAATGTTGTTGGAATTGAAGCTACGAATGTATGCATATATTACATTTACTTTTGATTGAAAAATATGTAAATTTTCAAATGTTCTCTGTTTAAGATGTTACCTATTCTATATTTAAAACCTTTGAGTGTTAATCATACCCATGTTATTGTGTTGAATTAGAAAAAGAAAATTGAAAAAAGAAAAGAAAATAACATGTTGAAATATCAAGTTTCCTTTTTCGATAAAAATCTAAACCATATTGTGGATTGTGGATTGTGGATTTTTGATACATTTCCCATCATAATAAACATGTGTATTACATTTCAACTATAATATATATATAAACTAAGCATAGATACCAGGATTACACGTTTGTGATAATCAACAACAATAACCAAAATCATCAACCATATTTTCATCGAAACTTTATGGAAAACGTCCATAAACCAAAACCTAACATAACACACCAAGAACTCATGGACAGACAGAACACAAATAAGGCCTCGATTTAGTGGTAATAGTCGGCAAATAAAAGAACTAACACACCATTTCTCTAAACAGGTGGTTTGTTTAACAAGTCATGTTTTTCTAACTTTAACTTTTAAGGACATTACTCATCTCAACCATGACGTTAATATATCTTATTTTCACATTACAGTTGGCTTGCATCGATTGCACAACAGGTTCTGCCTTTCATGTATTATTCATCTGTTGAATTCGTTAAAAGAGAGTCGAAATATACCAAAGGGATATCAAAACTCATACGTAAATAATAGCCTGACAACGTCGTGGTTAAAAAAGAAAAAGACCAACCGACAATTAACAATACACAAACACACAACATAGACAAATAAAAACGGAGCAACATGAACCCTAACAAAATCTGCGGGTGATCTTAGTTTTTCCGTAAGGGTAGGCACATCCTGTAATTATATGAGGCAGGCATTACCTGTGAATGGGGACGAAGTCTGTTTGAATTATTTTTTTGTAACTTAACTATTTGTTAAAAAAAAAAGAAACGGAAATACCGTAACGTTTCCGATTTTGGTTCTGTTGTTAGGGATTTTAGTTGTGACGTTATTTAATTTATGACGTCATATGCATTGTTAATAAAGAAACGCTATCATCAGGTAACGTTTTTTCATATCAAGGAATTATTAAAAATGAAATTGGTATTGCGTTCCTTCCTATTTTATACTAGACTGATAAATGTATATTTTACTTAAAGTTTCATACAAACCAGACCGGAAAAAGGAAGTGCATTGTAGATTTCTGCGCAGAATCGGGAATTCAAGACACAACATAAAAAAGTTTGAACGATTTTGAGTTCATTAGTATAATGAAATTTCGGGAACATTTTCCCGATTTTTTTTTTTTTTTTTTTTTTTTCTACTGTTATTGGGGACTTCGTCCCCATATAAACCTTTAAAATACATACAAAAACGGCGACACAATAGTTATAATAGTCATCAACGGCTTTTAATTTGAAACAAGTTATTCAAGATGTAGAATCAACAATTTAGATGCGGGACTCTAGCAATTAAACTTCTTGGATTATACTCTTTCTCACCTCAGTTAATTTGGTGGTTCGCTTTAACGTAAAAACAAAAGAAAGTACAAATGCTATTATCTTACGAATACATATTTACTTAAATCTTTTTATCTGATGAGCATTATATGTTCATAGACAACACAACAACATCATGAACATGTCCTTAATAGCCTTGCTTTTCTAGTCTATTCTAAAGTGTACAAAGTGCTATAAGCTCTGTTTTGGCGCATTCAAGTACAGACTAAATTATCTTTGGATTTTAGTCTATTCTCAAGTGTACACAGTTGTATTAGCTCTGTTTTGGTGAATTCAAGTCCAGACGAAATAATCTTTGGATTGTAGTCTATTCTCAAGTGTACAACGTGCTATAAGCTCTGTTTTGGCGCATTCAAGTACAGACTAAATTATCTTTGGATTGTAGTCTATTCTCAAGTGTAAAAAGTGCTATAAGCACTGTCTTGGCGAATTCAAATTCATTCTAAATTATTTTTGAATTGTAGTCTATTCTCAAGTGTACAAAGTTTTATTAGCTCTGTTTTGGTGAATTCAAGTCCAGACTAAATTATCTTTGGACAGTAGTCTATTCTCAAGTGTAAAAAGTGTTATAAGCACTGTCTTGGCGAATTCAAATTCATTCTAAATTATCTTTGAATTGTAGTCTATTCTCAAGTGTACAAAGTGATATCAGCTCTGTTTTGGCGAATTCAAGTCCAGACTAAATTATCTTTGAATTGAGTCTATTCTCAAGTGTACAAAGTGATATCAGCTCTATTTTAGCGCATTCAAGTCCAGACAAAATTATCTTTTAATTGTAGTCTTTTCTCAAGTGTACAAAGTGCTATAAGCTCTGTGTTGGCGAATTCAAGTACAGACTAAATTATCTTTGAATTATAGTTTATTCTCAAGTGTACAAAGTGCTATTAGCTCTGTTTTGGTGCATTCAAGACCAGACTAAATTAACTTTGGATTGTAGTCTATTCTCAAGTGTACAAAGTTTTATTAACTCTGTTTTGGTGAATTCAAGTCCTAACAAAATTATCATTGGATTGTAGACTATCCTCAAGTGTACAAAGTGCTATGAGCTCTGTGTTGGTGTATTCAAGTCAAAACTGAATTATTTTGGATTGTAGTCTATTCTCAAGTGTACAAAGAGCTATAAGCTCTGT